>CAJPEV010000299.1:96518-140877 GCA_905338385.1 Darwinula stevensoni
TATATATATATATATATATATATATATATATATATATATATATACACAGTATATATATATACAGGTACGTATATGTATCATTTGCATTTTCCTGTCGTTTGTTTTTCTTTATTGAATCAATTTGCATTGATTTAATTTTACACAACAACCTGTTATAATATTGATTTGAGAAAAGATATTTCCCTCTCATATTTACCCTTGTGACAACATGTTTGGTTACAATGCTTTGACAAATGTATTTTCGCTTCATCCGTACCGTACTTAATGGATGTTAAGTACTGCTGAATGTATAGGCCACAAGCAAAGCATTCAGAGTTTCCAAATCTATGATTTTAAATGAAAACCGGTGGGGTCAAATCAATAATTGGATATCTTGTAACTGTTCCTGCCGGAAAAGTCACATTTCGGATTTAAATCAGGATTTGTAGGACAAAGAAAATATGCAGGTATTGCAGAAACGACAGCAGGCACGATGCTTTCATGCAGCCAACAATCGAAAAGGATGCCTTACCCGTGTGGAGATGGACCGACGGTGCCTTCGTCCCTAAAACGCAAGTGAGTCTACTGGTGCAATTCCTTTGCCTCTTTCCTCCTTTCAGCCTCTCCTCCTAAGGGGGTGTAAATTGACCACTTGTCTGAATTGTGCTTTTCCTTTTCACAAGCTTTTGCCTCACATTTGTTCGTACTCCCGGATAACGAGAGCTTCCACGTATTCCATGAAGAAAAAAATAATACTCCTCCCCCTCGTTAGAGTTGGAAGCTAATTATGAAGAACGGAAATCGATAGACTTCGCAGACACTTGACTTGAGTGTTCGAGGAAAAGAAGCACATAGGGTTACAAGCGATTTAACGCGCGGCCATCAAGGAAACGAAACTATTTTTCTCATTGAAAATAGTTCGCAAACTCAGCGTGTCTTTCATTCTGAACCATGTCTCGCAAGTGGCCCATAAACTCCCTGTCCCGTTTTGCATATCGGTTATATTACTATAGATAGTCATGTGTGGAGAATATATTTTGGCATTAAATGAATCGCAATCATTATGCCGAAGGCCTCATGAAAAGTGAGATCTGGTTTTGACCAGCCGTTGTGTGTTAGCACGACTGAGAAACATTTCTCCATTATAAATATAAAGTTATTATTGCGTGGGAGTGAGAAAATGGATAATTTCAATCGTCGCCAACTTCCCGCTTGGAAGAAGTAAAAGCGTAAATCTCCTACCAGGGACCATATTTATATTTTAGAATACCATATTTACCAGTAGGTACCTATAGGAGTCTGCACTGTACCTGCATCTTTTTCGTGCCTTGCCTTCATTCAAGATTCATCATCTTCATTTCGAGATGCGCTTTAATTAAATTCTTACAAGCGAATCTCCAAAACAGCGGATATTAAATCTTCCTCTCCGAGGTAAAGAAACCCATCAGGCCAAGTACTAGTATCCTTCCTGAAGAGCTTTTGCATGAAGTCGTTCCTCACCCTCACGACTGCGTTAAACGAATCCATACTTGGGACTAATCCTTGTCGCACTCGATCTGTTCAACACAAACAAGACGGGTGGGTAGTAATTTTTAAAATATGTCTTGTCCTTCTGACCATTTCTTTACGGCAATAGTATACGGTACACCGATGGATGGACGGGAAAGCATTTACCAAAAAAACGAGAACTCGGTCGGCTCACAAGACATCCCATGACCTAAAGAAAAAGAATAACTGTGATGAGGAAGAAGTAGCCATTGACGATGACCTTCTGGAATTCATCGAGCTCATCTTTCCTGTTGAGCCTGGATGTCCCCCAGGCTCTCGTCTTGGGCAAGGAATAACGAGAGATGCCCATCAGCTTCCCCCAATAAAATTTCGCTTGAAAATCTTGTCCATCATGGTATTCACTGGAAGAGTATACCGATACTTAAAGAGTATACGGGTGGATTTTTGAACAGAGAACTATCTAATAATACAGCTTTATTTACCGGATTTACAATGCATTTTCTCTGAAATAAAGCAGTATTATCGGATAATGCTCTGTTCAAAAATCCACCCTTAATTACGAGACTTCATTGTCGAGTTCTGTTTTGCGGCCAACTCCCTGTCATATCAGTTGAATGAATATCAATTATTTATATAATTTATATAATGCCAATTCACTGTCATTTACCTGGATGCTGATTATTGCGCTGATAACGCTCTGGGTAGCAACCGTTCGGACATTGTACGTATTGCGCACCCGCACCACATCCCCCCTACTCATGGGGTTGTCCGTGCCTACGAAACGACTTTTCCGGATCCCGAGAAATATATGGGCGGAGATCTCATCCCCGGCGAGAAAGTAATCCTTCCTTAAGTTATGAAAGGGGACTCCAAGTGTGATGCCTGGGGAATTGTACACGTTCCTGCGAAGGATTCAGTATTGGAGGTGTGAATACCCGGTGGGCGGACGGCGTTGGCATGCGTTGAATGCCTTTCTCTCCCGTGGTAGTGTTAGGGATGGCATGGAGAATTATAACTTTACCGCCCAGGTTCGATGGTGTAATGGACGCATCTTTTGACCGGCACGCAGTAGGTTCCAGTTTCGATTCCCGAGCGATCCATAGTCTTTTTCGTCCTCTTGTGCCATCTGAACTCTTCCCCCTGCCCCGAAGCTCCCCGGGGGGAGGGGGCTGTTACGTTATCGAAAATATTAATAGATCCGACTGTCGCAACGGCCAGGAAAAAAAAAAGTACAAGCCGAGGAGAGGGAGACGTACACCCCGGGGCAGGCATGAAGGCGCTGCACATGCGCACATGCACTTGCGGACATACACACGGAGGCCCAAGCATATCTAATATACAGGGTGGTCCAAAAAATAAGTGTTAGTGATTTTCAAGAAACAATATCTCCTGAACCGCTGTCGCTGGAAACTAAAAAAAAAAAAAAACAAATTAAAGCTCATTCATTTCTCTTTCGATCCGTGTACGGTTCATTGGTCATTCGAGCGATATACTGTAATGGTTGAAATGGCCCCCCGTTAAAAAAATACATGCCTCAAAAAAAGTTGCGCGCAGAGTTGAAACTAAGTTTTGCCGACACTTTTGTCTGAACAGGTTCTCATTTTGCTTCTTTGTTTTTTTTTTCTTTATCCTTCCGCTCCACGAAGGGATGAAAGAAGTACTGTACTGTTCTTAAGCAACCATTATACAATTATATTCATATTAATTATATTCCATAAATGTTCAAACTGGTTTACGGAGAGGAAGAATACAAATTGGACGATGAGTTTGCTGGGAGGGCCACTCCACCACACACCTCGCTTGCACTAGCTCAGCCGAAGGCTTTTCAAAATTTTAGTGGTCTCGCTTTTCATTTAGTTCTTGCTTCTGGTTGCACAGTGAATCGTTGGACGTTAACGATTTTTCAATTTCAGAGACCCTGGAAAAATGCCGCTCAATGAAAGCGATGAGCACATTATTCGAGCATTGCGCAAAGAAAAGACAAATTCATCGAACAAAATTTGAATTTCGGTTGAATTGGTTGGTACACGGTTGAATTTCCAAATCGTAACTGGAATGAACGGGCTGTGGCGCGTTTTTTGAAAAAAAACTTCGCAATACTGGCAGGTTTGAACGTCTTCCCGGAAGTGGCCGACCTAAAACTGTTAGAACCTCAGAAAACATTGAGGCTGTGAATGAACTCGTTTTGAGTCAAGAGGGATAGCCAGGAACAAGTCGAAGTGAGCGAGAAGTAGCAAAAGAAACTGGGATTTCGCATTCGTCAGTGAAACGGATCATTAAAAAAGACCTGCACTTGAAAACGTTCAAGAGGGTTACAGTTCATGCGTTGTCGGATTTAGTGAAAGAAAAACGTCGCGATCGCTGCATAAAACTCCTGAGGAGCTTTTGAATACTGTTTGAAGACTGTCTGAAAACCAGACTGTTTTCACTGACTTCTGAAGAAGTCAGTGAAAACAGTCTGGTTTTCAGACGAGAAACGATTCACGGTTGAAACGCCGCAAAACACACAAAACGATCGTGTTCATGCTGCAGTGGGAAGAAAAAAGGACATCGATCCTGCCCGACTTTTGCGTGAGAAAAAAAAAACACTTTTCGGAGTCATTGTTGGTTTCTCTCGCAGCATTTTCTGAAAACAAAACGTCGATCCATCGCGGCGTGAAAATTAAGGGGAAGTGCTACTGTGATGGCGTTTTGTCTCCAATGCTGTCGGAGATCAAGGAGAATAAGTGATTTTGATTTTGATGCAAGACGGGGCTTCAACTCACACTGTGAAAGAACCTGTGGAATTTCTCAAAGCCAATTGCCCCAGTTTCATCAAAACAGAGAACTGGCCACCCTACAGTCTTGATTTAAACCCCATCGACTACTTCGTCTGGTCAGCTTTGGAGGAACTGGTTTACCGTGGCCAGAAAATCCGCGACGTGCCACATCTGAAAGAGAGGATTCTTTAAGCCTGGGAGCGATGCTAAGAAGAACCCTAAGGCTTTTTATCAGTATGCTAGTGGTAGGTGTCAACAGTCGCTAATGAACGAAAAGAGGGAGTTGATTGCAAGTGATAAGGATATGGCCTGTATACTTAACGATTTCTTCGCTTCCGTTTTCACTGTGGAATCCGACTCGGCACCGACTTTGGAGGAGGTGACCTCGGCTCGCGTCGAGGATATTTCCATCACCGAGGAGACGATCGTGAATACGATAGGGATGTTAAAGGTGGGCAAGGCGACCGGCCCCGATGGGATTCCTGCGAGAGTCATTAAGGAAACCGGGAGAGAAATATCGGTTCCGGTAAGAATTATATTCGAAAGCAGCTTTTCGCGCGGGGAAGTACCTAAGGACTCGAGACGAGCAAACGTCGTACCGATCTTTAAGAAGGGCGAAAAGAGTCATCCAGGAAATTACAGGCCGGTAAGTCTCACAAGTATCCCAGGGAAGATCATGTAGAGCATACTAAGGGACCATCTCTTGGATTTCCTCGAAGGAAATGCGCTCATTCGGGCCTCTCAACACGGCTTTAGGAGGCGTCGAAATTGTCTCACCAATTCGCTCGAATTCTACGACTGGGCGACGGAAGAGAGGGATAAAGGAAATCCTGTGGACATTGTCTATTTAGATTTCGCGAAAGCTTTCGATACCGTTCCTCACAAGAGGTTGCGGGTTAAACTGGAGGCGCACGGGATCCAGGGTAGGACGAGCGAGTGGATCAGTAGTTGGTTGGCAGGACGAGAGCAACGGGTGATGATAAATGGGGAAGCGTCGAAGGAGGTCGGAGTCGCAAGCGGTGTCCCTCAAGGCTCGGTCCTTGGACCGCTTCTGTTTTTGGTCTACATAAACGATTTGGATCTCGGCGTAGAGGGTAAGATAAGTAAATTTGCCGACGACACCAAGATAGGTTTTACCATAAGGGGGGAGGCGGATAGGGCTAGAGCCGAGCGAGATTTAAGTCTTTTGGACGAGTGGAGCAAGAAATGGCTCATGAGGTTTAATAAAAGTAAGTGTAAAGTTCTCCACGTCGGTCGAAACAACGGTAGGTCTCTCGACACGTTCGGCGATGTTAAATTGGATGAGGCAAACGGAGAGAGAGATTTAGGTGTTTCTATCGATGAGGACCTCAAGTTTTCCTCGCACGCGCAAGCGACGGTGGCCAAATGCAATAGGATTCTAGGTTACATTCGTCGGTCGGTTGCAAGTAGGACATCTCGCGTTATTCTTCCGTTGTATGCGGCGCTGATAAGACCCCAGCTGGAATATTGCATCCAGTTTTGGAGGCCTACAAATAAGGGCGATCTGTTGGCGCTCGAGGGAGTACAGAGGAGGGCCACAAGAATGATTAAGGAGGTTAGGGGACTATCATACGAGAAGCGTTTAGAAGTGCTGAGACTGTACTCGCTCGAACGAAGGTTAAGGAGGGGCGATCTCATCCAGGCTTTCAAGATAATTAAAGGAATAGATAATGTCGAGTGTGGTAGGTTTTTCCAGTTTGATGACAGCAAGAGAACGAGAGGTAACCGACTTAAGTTGCGCAAACCGCAGGTGCGGCTCAGGTCGAGACAGGAATTCTTTACTTGCAGAGTGGTGAACGCGTGGAATGCGTTAGATGACGAAGTAGTGGCTGCCCCTTCTGTGACTATCTTTAAGAAGAAACTAGATGCTTTCATGGACAGGCAAAAAGGTGGGGGGCAATGTTGACGTAGGTACTAGACAGTAAGCAACTAGGATAGTAAAAAAAAAATACAAAAATTTTTAGCTTTAAGAGGGTTAGGCCTACCCTAAAATTAAGGAACGCTCGACCTCGACACGTGATATCGAAATGGGCGAAATCGCCTCTTGATGTCATTATCTTGACTCTTGACTCTTGACGTGTGGAAAGGCCAGGCCCGTCAAACCGATCAGTCGCTGCTTGATTTCGTGCAAAACACCCAAAAAGCAGAACACCTGGTTGCCTGGTTGATTGGAGGCCTTTTCCTGGGTCTTTTGCATGAGATCGAGTCATCGATCATTGATTTGATGATCTGATCGATTTGAGGTGCCTGGCCTTCCGCACGTTAAAACAAACTCTACCCTTTCCTTTGTTAATTTTGCAGCCATCTCTTACCTGGAAAGAAAAAATAATGAATACCAAGACCAACGGTGAAATCCCAGATGGTGCGCGACTTTTGCGCCACCCTGTATAAAGATGATCGCGACTGACTGACGCTAATTCTAACCATGTTCTAGAGAAGTTAGAAATATGAATCTTGGGATGCAGAGTTCAGAAAAAAACAATTTTAGGGTGGATTGATTTTGCAAGACTAGGCCCAGTCCCCCAGACGGAGGTTTAGGGCCTACGCCATTCTCATACATACGTTCCTTCCTCTGTCATTGAAGTGTATGTAACTGCTGGTTGTTCACTCAGGAGGAATTCCGACTTCGAAAGGGGGCTTGGGTACATGTCCTGGGGGCAATTTTCAAGGGGGCCTGATTTTGCAGACCTAGGCCTAACTCATGGATGGACGCATAGGCCAATACCGTTCTGATGCACATTCTCCTACTAAGGAAGCAGAATGGAAAACAAGCAGTTGTTTGCTTGCAAACTGCAGATAACAGTTCCACATTAGAGGTACGTGCCCTGAAGGGACTGATTCAGCAGGCCCATATCTAACCTTTGGACGGACGCTCAGACCTACATCGATCTCGACTCAAGGCATGCGTCGCATGGTCTTTGCCTTATGCCTTTCTAAGTCATAGGCTATATAGAAGGACTTGGGTTGATGCGTACCGGTATGGTTAGGAAAAGCGATTCCATAAATGTACTTGTGCCGAAATATAGAAATGAAGATAATGAAAGAAGCAACCAGACTCGCTAGTTATATATATATATATATTATTTCTCTGTGACGTTTCATATCAGTAACAGATTCATTGACCGTTTCATGGTATTTTTTTAATTTTAATTTTTGGGGATTCATGCTAAGTTAAAAGGGAAAATTTTGTCAATAAACAACGTGTCTCTTTTAATTTAAGCGATATTTCTTAAATACAATTTTTAACATTTTCAGGCAATTCCCACGGAATCGACACCTTAGGCAAGGCTCTAATAGGAATAGTTCTTGAGTTACACAGAAGCAAAAATCGGAGGGTAGGTGGCCCTGCATGTTGACCACATGACTCATGGACCAGATGGGGTTGACATTTTTTATTTCCTTTTTTCGGTCATAATTTTCATGAAAATTGTCCGCACTCAATGTTGACCCAATGTTATTCCGCCAATACCTGTAATATATTTTTCCACACGTCAGGAGCAGCCCATTGATCGACGAAGTTCCATTACACGAGCGTTTCTGGAATACCTAACCTAATCCTCAAAGAAGTAGATACCTTTCACGTGCAAATAAAACTGATCAAAGCCCCCCACACTCTTCTCATGAAAATTATATAGATCTTAGACCTACGAGGAAAAAGCCCTTTCAAGTGTTCTGTTGTCCGTCTGAGTTGTCATGGAAACGCTTCAAACCCGATGGAATATTTTTAGGCTGAATGGGAGAACTACTTCGATATTCTATAGAGAGAAATGAAGTTCCATGCGGCCGGAGCCAAGCAAAAGAGATCGGAATCTGTGTGGATAACGGACTAATGAGGAGTTTTTCATCGCCCGATGAATCCACGCAGTGACAACTAAGCGCAAAGAGATGTACAGTGATGAAAATATACATAGTTACAAATGTACAGAAAACAGTGCAGTCCGAATCCATTCCTGGAATCTCAGTCGCAAACTTGCTTTCACCGTTCGGGATGAGCTCGAAAGAAGTTCCTTCGGATGTGAAAAGAAGCAGGATTCTAACCTGTCTTGTCTATTCCTTCGCCGTCCTCCTCACCGCAGTTCAGGTAAGAATCATATTTTGCACGTTGAAGGTATCGTACACAAACGTTGTCTTCTCTCCTTCAGGCTATGGAGTACTTGCTGCGATACCAGATTACCCCGACGATGACAACCTATGGAATAGAGGAGCGAAATAGTTTTCCTGTTCCCAAGCTCACCGTCTGTCGCACGCCATCCTTCAGGAAAGATGAAACAGCACAGAGATTCAACATGTATAAATTTAACTTCTCATTCGCGGAACGTTTCGGATTCCACCCGAATGAGACTTTTAGAGGATGCGATGTCCACGGTCGCAAGAATTTTTGTTCCCCGAACGGAGGCTCCCGAGGGGACGACGTATTCTACAGCGAAGGCAAGTGTCGCGACAATAAAATAAGCAAATTAACGTAGACGTGAAAGAATATTTCACATTTCGTGACGTACAATGGGAAAATATCGTTGAAGTATTGCTCTTTTCATAGCGTCGAAACTTTTAGTTCATTTCATTGCATTTGAATCTCGAAACGAGTTCAAGTCATACAGTCAAATACAATTTGGTAATTGGGTAATCCGATAGGGATGTCGAATAGTATCAACCCATTCAGCAGGGAATGGGAGAGAAGTCCAGCATTGAACTGCACTAAAGGCTGAAAAATTGGTTTAACTTCGAAATCAATGACATTCTCCTGGAGGACACGAAAAAATTGTAAAGGAACATAAGGTAAATTTAAACCTGCAATTATTAGAGAGGCTGCACGGAATCGACTCATTTCTTCCTTAGCTCCTGATTGCATTGCGCTGAATCACAACTGTTCAATGGCTCAAGATATAGGTCAACCAATAATATAAAACCCCACTCGTCTAATCAGCGCGCAACCCGTTTTTGGAGGATATCAACATGATCATGTCGTAACATCTCTCGATGTGAATACGGAGCAGCACGAAATTTGATTTCTCCTGTATCGTCCTCCTTCACTGGCCAGGGGACATTAAGCTATTTCATTCGAACATATTGCAGTAATTGGGATCATTGCGATGCGTCGCAACTATTCTGCATTAAGCATTTACTCAAATGTTATGCTTTTTGAGAACCCATCTATTTTCAACATGTACTTCAGATATCCAACATCTAAAAAGAAATAATATATCAAGACCGAGTGGAAGAGTGACTTCAAACTCGGTAAGTTAGCTTTTCCTCGTGAGTGCTTAGTTGTTTCTCATCGTGTAGGCGGAGAATGGAGTCAGGCCATTTTCTACAACGAACACGAAGGAACAGAATATTTTGACCTCAGCCGATGCTTCACATTCCATCCCCACCCTAGCTTAAGCCTTGGAGTAGGCTTCCTTTGGCTATCATCTGAGATTTCAGAATACCCCGATGAAAGAAGACAATCGGACGGTGTCCTGGGAGGTGTACGTCCATCGGGACTTGGGATGGGCGTCAATGAATCTCAGATCTTCTTACTCCAAGATCAGTATCAAGCCAGGTATATTTAAATACTCAAAACTCTCCGCCAAAGAAGTATTTCAGCTTGACACTAAGGCGTATTCTTGCGAGTCCAGGGATGGATACAGCAGCGACGAGGTAAATCGATTACATAGCTTAATTATCGGTCCATTGTCTGATGTTTCTCGATATTTTATTGTGCTCGCAGTGTTTGGACACATGCTTGTCAAGGGGGATCCTCAACATCAGTGGGTTTCCTTGTCGTCTCCCGTCTATGAACGTTTCCTTGCCGGTGTGCAAGAAAATGTCCCATATCATACCCTTTGATACGGCTTATTACGGTTCAATCACAAATGGCTACTTGTATAACTGCTCCTGCCAACCTTCTTGCCATCTCCTTCGTTATTCGGTGAATATGCAACCTGGAGAGGAAAACGAGCCGAACACGAATGGTCTCTCTTCGATCTGGATCTATTTCCCGGATGGTACTGCTGAGGTCTTGATTGAGAATTTTGCATATGATTTCGCCCAGGCGATTGGTGATTTCGGAGGTTGCCTCGGCCTCTTCCTGGGTATATCCCTCGTCTCGCTATACGAATTTCTCGACTGGATCATTCGGATCACTATCACCAAGCTCATGCATTGTCGTGGCTGATTCCCATCTCAGATGCCTACTTAAGCGGACTACTGGTTGCAAAGAAATTGACACTTTCATGGGCCTGCCTGACGTGCCACCAGTGCTTGTTATTCAATTCCCATTGAAAAAGTACATATATATGTATCGGTATTTTTAACGTAACGATGGACCTAGAAACATCCCAAAGTCCGAACATTGAACCTCTTCTACCGCATGTTCTCGTCACCCATTATGTAATAGTACGTTGCAGTAAGACTACGCTCTGATGAGTATTTTCAAGGGTTTGATATCTCGAGATTCGCCTTGTTTCTGTCGTAAATGAATTTCATATGCGATATGAAATCCAGCATTGTAGTTTTTCTTTATCCACCTTTCATTAACTCTGAGACTGCGTGCCGGAAGTTGGACCAGATGGTCTCAGCTTTCCTTAAGTTAGACCTACCGCAATTATTCCCTGCAATTTTTATTTCAATGTATTACAGCAAATAACCTTTTTTCGGGAGGACGCCTTCGAAAATTTTCTCGTCAATGTGTGTGGAGTGTGCAAGTCCTTTGTAGTTTTAGTGCAGCATTGGCTCTTCAGAAAACGCGAAGTCCCAATTACATTTGAAGTCAGCATTCTCATTGAAATCTCAGAAACTTCAGGAGTGACTATCTTGCTTTAAGGATTTTTTCTTGAATATAAGAAGCTAGAGGAAAATCAATGAGGTTCATTATATCCTGTATTTATAAAATATATTTTAAAATCAAAACGCATAACCGAAATGTATGGAAGTTCCAAATGCAGTTCTCTGATGCTATCACATGTCCAAATGAGTTCAGGTAGGGTATAGAGGACATCATGAACTTGAATATGGATTAGACGTATCCCCTGTGCGTTTGGCGATGTTTTGCGTTACGGCCTCATAATGCATTGCCATGGCACCGTTTCAATCGAATTCCGTCTAGAGTCACTTGATATCGTGGGTATTTAAAAAAAAACTCGGTTGCTGTCTTTACGGACGATACATGGATGGATGCATCAAGCATCACGATGGTTCTTTGCAAAGTTGAAAGGTCTAACCAAATCGTCCTTTTGGTACGAGGGGCAATTGAGAGGAACGAATTAATGGACATGAATTAATTTACATCCGATTGAGATGAAGTTCATTACCACCAGATGTCATAACTTGCATTGAGATCTCTTAATCAGCATGCAGATGAATGGCATTATTACAAGTGATATGATATTAAGTTGACCGTAAAACAAAGAACTGGACGATGAATTCTCGCACGTCCCACTTCAGTATTCACAACCGGAGGACACCATGATGAACAAGATTTTCAAGCGACATTGCTGTCCAAGCAATGACCCATTTGGGGCCAAGTAGCTGGCCCCAAATGGGGCCAGCTACTTGGTCTTTCTCGTCATTCCCTGCGCAAGACGAGCGCCTGTGTAGGAGGCTCCGACGTGAATTGACATTGATGACTCACGAACGGACCACCAGCGTGTCCGAGGTTACAATGACTCCGTTGACTCCTTAAATATACAATTACTTTATTGTGACAACCAGCTTGGAAAGAGGTCAATAATAATAAGAACCGGGAAATGGATATGGGGCGAAAATTCAAAATTCTCTTCCCCCTAAACGCTTATTAGGCCATAGGTACTCAATGAGCAATACCTGAATATAAACCTGTGTGGTATCGGTGGGGTGGCAGACAACATATGATCTCCAGCACTGACGTCAAGGGTCCACTCAATATCCCGCGTCTTCTCTCAAGTTTCTCCTCACTATTCTACAATTCGACTCCCTTGCCCGACTCACTCACTTGAAATCCCCGACTCCACTCGACCCGACTCGACTCGACCCTTTTATTCCGTTATGCCGGACATGCGCCTTATCTTTTACTGTTATTTCATCATCTTTATAAAAGTACCTCCTACACCTGGGATACCCCAGACCCAATGGCAATGAAGAGCATGAATTCCACTGGTGCATCGTCAATGGTTACTTCCGCCGGAATCGCTGGCAGGCTTCTTACTGAGGTCATGAGATGTCTTATGAGCTGATGGAGCTTTCGATTGCATTGAAATGCATTTGGGTTTTCCTGTCTATCCGGACTGGTATAACTTAATATATTTCCCGAAAACCATGATCCAAAGCAAAGCACATATTTTAAATATATATGAAAAACTAGGACATAATACATGAACATCTGGTCTGATCGGAAGTACCATTTAGAAGTACCATTTCGGGGTCCATTTTTACTTCCAAGCGAATACTTGGGGGAAAAGATCACTTCCATTCGAAGTGAAACTGTCCTTGTTTAGTCCTTCATAAAATATGCCCCCCAGAAGCGCTCTGCCAAACAAATACTTTCAGATTACGTAAAACAACACGTTGGCGAAACTTCATACAACCAACATTAAAAATATCCGTAACCCGTGTGATTGCTGCAATGTGAAAACCTGCAAGTACAGGAAGTCAGTATTTCTGGCAAAAAGCGGGGTGGTTTCATGTAAATGACAAATAAAACTATCCTGTTTCGCAGCTAGTCTAGGCACGTTCAAGTTCCCCGTTCTAATTCGTACCCAACAAAAGATTTAATTGCCATACCGCAGCCTAAGTGGTGACTCAGGATAACATTGAGGTCACACACCAGTTAGTCCATAACACCATGTTAGTTTCCTCGGAAGTTATTGCAACCAGGCTTCATTTATCACCACTTGTAACAAACTGCAGCAGCGACCATGTCCGTGGAAGGATATTGAAATTTTGGGAATCCATATTGCCGTTTTCGAGATACCGAGGTGAAGTAGTAGTTAGTATCCGGTAAGGTACTTACAGGTATCATAATGAAAAGCATGTCAAAGAGTGGATGACATTAATATCATGTTCGTACGTATGTAAGGAAGAGATTAATAATCCAAGAGAGTGCTTTAGAGGCCTGCCCAAATGAAGGAACACTGCATCCCCATAACTTCTGGAATCCCATATCTAGATACCTGGACCTTCTGAATTCTTCTTATATTGTCCCTTATTTATCCATCTAAGTAGAATAATCTGGATTCAACATAAAAATTGTAAAGAATCCTTACATGCCATTAAACCCTAATTTAAAAAAAGCATTCAACAGAGCGCTGATTATAAAATTAAAGTATCAATGTCTCGTGCGGGGAGAAATGGAATCCGTCACAATATGAACCACATTGCTATTGATAACCAGCACTAAAGGCGACGGTGAATTTGTCGATACAGTTGCATACAATTCGCGTAGCTTGATTGCTGCTAGCGTCCTTCATTCTTGAGACTAGAGCCTACAGACAATGATTTAGACGGTGCCATTAGGTCGAGGAATATCAACAATGGGGCCTCTCAAGACCCGGACTTCATCTTGGATATGTGAAAGTCAGTATCAAAATTCTGCAATATGAGGATCTTAATTCATTCATTAACAGCAACATTAGTGTAATGGACATTTAAAAAATTAAGCTGAGAAAGTGGCATGGATTCATGAAGTTAAACCGGTAAATTGGGTATCATATGAGGCATCAAACATTTTCATCCTTTTCTTCTTGCTCATAAGCTAGAAAATGACCACAGGTCCGCAATAATTCATGAATTTCGACCGAAGGGCTCGTATTTGCGAAGTGAGCACTATGCGAGCTGGTGCATTAAGTCTTGATTATATGCACCGGACTCCCTTGGTGATAGAACCAAGTAGGATCCCCGAGCTAATGGACCCGGTATTGAGTTTCGTGGAAGTGGAGGTATGAACAAAGGCGTTCTCATGGATACGTCCATGGGTTTCTATTGACGCCGTTGCAGCTTTCCGTTCTCTTAGTTGCGGTAGGAAGCCTGGATAATGAAGGGCACAATCCAGAACCCACCGTGCAATGCCTACAACTATCGGGAATATGACGGCTTATGTCAGCTGGTCACGGATGCCACAAGCGACTTGGTGGAGGACGACGGATTCCACGCCTTTGCTCAGAGCCTCTGTTCCTTCAGAATTACTAACTTAAAAGCAAAACATAGAATGGTAATATCATATTATGTTGCAATGGTATGCCTAAAGGAACACCCGAGAATCGAGGGAGCGAAGGCGGTTCGTGAAAAAGGCTAGGATGGGAAACACCACGCACCCAAAGATGCGAAGGTAACCTTCATACTCGTATGTGAGAACCCTCAAGAATTCACGGGTAACTCCAAGGAACACTCCGTCACTTCTGCTGAGATAGATCCTGATGTCTGGTGGGCATCATCGGACTTTCAGCAAATCCGTTGCGAATCACCAGGTTCTAGAATTCACGCATTGATAGGTGCTTTCTATTGGTTAGCGTGTGTTGATTTTCTTTTCTATTACTGGGTATTGCAGTGAGGGATATTTACTACAAATTGAACACGTTCCGAGCATAGGTGGCCCGAGGTGAAGTGACAGGCTGCCTGGATTGCGACGGGAAACCACTGCCAACGGCTAAAAATATGAACGAACTGGCAAGTCTCCCTTTCTTTGCAGTCTCTGCCAGTAGGACGAACAATTTTCGACAATCGAATGTGCAGTTAATGTTAAATCGTATGTATGGCTACAAAAAGCGACCTTCTCACCTTCCTAGCAAACTAACTCCCAATAATCTCAAGTCGCACTCGACAATTGAAGTAGATAAACTACTCAAAGCTTCTCCGGCGTTCTTGGAGTCCAAAGCTAAAATATGCATGGTCTTCCTGCAGAATTGCATTGTGTTCCTTCTAGGCATGAGATGTCTTATTCATCACGATTTATTTTGAGTTTCTTCCGGACTTCTAAACGTCGCATACTGATTTTTTTTCAAGGAAAATCACACTTTCATTATTGCTTTCATGCTTTCACGAGAATTTCCGACTCACATGTCTTATAGGAAATCTGCAAGAACCGGATAATGTTCCAATTCTACTCACACAGGCAACGGTACTATTACACGGTTAAAAGAAATGTTTCCTTAAGAAAAAATAAACTCGATGAATTTGTTTTTCGAATTGCTGTAAGAAATTTGCTCACGACTTCGCCAAATGTGGAGACAATTAGTTGTTAATTGCTCGGAGCCCAACAAAGCTATTGTCACGCCCAGCTGGAGGTCCGTATAGAATCCAACGTAAATTCTTTTTCGTTGGTTTCCATCTTCCTTCCAGTTCCCGAGCAAAATTTAAACAGGCTTCATTAATCAACACAGAACCGGTGTAAATTATTCATGTAGGAGAGTCATGAGCCGGCACTCAAAGAAAAATATTTTCTGGCCCTATTGAGCGGCACTTCTACACGGAAAAATAAGAGTCTATTGACTCGAAGAAAAACAAACCGTTGTGTTTACAGCTACATGGATTTTACTCCCTCTCCGCATTCACATTTTACGATTGCGACGATTGTGGTGAGTCGATATGATGATGCACTTTTCTCGGAAAGGGAGTTCATGATAACAATTTTAAAAAATGAGCAAAAGAGAATTAAAGTTAAAACTGTCAAATATTACCAGAGTTCTGAGTTCTTTCGAGGCAAAGGAACTTTCGAGCACTGTCGAGGAAGGGGAACGAGAAATCACAGAAATTAACTTATAGGAGAGCCTCGGAAGGGACAGGGAATTCCAAATGGGATGAAGCTTCCTCTTCCTAATCCATAACGTCGTTTTCATTTCTCGAATTTCATGTCAGTTAAGGTTTGAGTTCTTGTACGAAATACGAATGGAAAAAGTAATTTTTATTGCGAGACGACAAGGAGAACTGAAACATCAATTACGCGACGACGTACCAGTATGGCGCAGTCGTTCTTGTGCCTACCAAACGATGATATATGACAGGTTCTCCATCACCTTATAACCCTCGTCCATGGGCTCTGTATGAGTTCCCAATTCAAGGGATGATGTTAGTTGTCCACCAATGATATCCAGTATATATTTCATGGTCAGAAAGGAGATGAAGATGTTTGCATCGTTGATAGTATGGCACGTCGTGTAATCCACATTGTCAGGGTTCCATAGGAATATTCCACATGCGCGTAAGCCTTTCTGCATGCTTGATATAGGTATGCATCCCTGAGGAAAGTGACTAATATTAGACGAAGATTGGGATGATGTCAACCTGAAATCAGTCGGAGTCGGAGAAAGAATCGATGCGCAGGTGAAGTGATTTATAATGACCTGGAATCGAAAATTAAAAGCCTTTTTATATTGCCTACTGGGGAAGTGAGATCGGAAAAGTGTCGGAAGTGAGTGGAAGGGAGCGGAAGAAGGAGGGAGCGGGAAGTGGAGGAGCCTGAAGCCCTTTCAAGGTTGTCTAAAGGACGCGTGCATCACTATCACAGTAATATTAGTATGGGCAACATCTGGGACAAAAAAATATCCTTAGTAGCCAGGTTTTGGACAGATGGCCAGTAACTTGAGAAAGCACCATTTGATATTTCCAGATATTGGCCACCCCATAATTAGAGCTCCATCATAATTCATGAATAGTTAAGTTTCAGATTTAGTCGATTTTTCGTCATGTAAATGGGAACACAGTAGACCTCATCTGAATCAAGACCGATTGGTTATACACGAAGCTGATGAAGCGGTGTGATTGCTTAGCACTAGAGTTAAGGAAACATCCCGTTTATGCACGCCTTCGGAATGAAAACGTTGATAGGACTCCTACAGGAATTGGACAACCTGTGCGCACACCCAGAAACACTAGTAATAAAAACATATGTAATAAAATGTTGATAGAATGCTTGAAAACGTACAGATTAACTAATTATGCTCGATTTAGCCTCATTCTCCAACAACTTGAGACCAGTCAGAATCTGTGCTGTTTACCCTACGTGAAACATATAGAATTTCTTAGTTCCTCCCCCTACCGTCTTTGTTTTTATTAGAAGCCATTCATCTCAAGATACTCCCAGGAACGCCGTTGACGATACCCTGGCATTTGACTTTCATGGTGATCGCAGCAAAGAGTGTCTTCAATTCACACACATGAACTCCTTGGCTGGAAACCTTGTTTTTTTTAAAAGTTATTATTGTGTAATTGGTTTCATGATGTGAAGTTTATTCGAAATAAAATATTCAATACAATTAACTGGTCTTTTATCATGAATAGTCACTTATTGTGGAAGTTTTCTGGCAACTTTCACTGCAACGAAGCAGCATGGGCATAGTACATTCCAATATCTAATTCTAACGTATGATTGCCCAATAATGTTATCTATTGAGTAACATCGTATGGAAATGTACTTGAAGGCGCATGTTGTGAGATTCATGAAGTTAAATACGCATATTCAAAGTCAGATTTGAATAATCTACAATGTTCATCCCTCTGTGCGTCCTTGCTCATTCCTCGTGCACTAGATTTTGACCATAGGTACCCAAAAACTCATGAATTGCGATTCAAGATCTTATATTTGCGAATGTAGCTCTAATCGCGCTGAGGCTTTTAGTCTCCATCTACTTCAATGTCTTCTCTCAGCGATAAAACCTGGCACTACCCATGAGCAAATGGAATCGGCGGTGAGTTTCGTGGAGGTGGATGTGTAAACAAAGGCGTTCACATGGAAACGTGAATGCGTTTCTTCCCCTACTTCCATTGACGTAGTTGCAGTTTTCCGTCCTCCTCCTAGACATCGTGAGACTGAACGATGAAGGACACACACGTTTTCCTCTTTCTCCTGTCACACATCGCGATCCCAGGAGATTTAATTCAGTTTTACGCCATTCAGCGCGGTTCGAAATACGAGAGCGTGAGTTTGGAATCCTTTGAGAAGTGTCACGGAATGTGCAGCATCAAATGTGCAATCCAAAACCCACCGTGCAATGCCTACAACTATCGGGAATATGACGGCTTATGCCAGCTGGTCACGGATGCCACAAGCGACTTGGTGGAGGACGACGGATTCCAGGCCTTTGCTCAGAGTCTCTGTTCCTTCAAAATTACTAACTTAAAACCAAAACATAGAATGGTAATATCGTATTATGTTGCAGTGGTATGCCTCACGGAACACCCGAGAATCGAGGGAGCGAAGGCGGTTCGTGAAAACGGCTGGGAAGGGAAATACCCCGCACACAAAGATGCGAAGGTAACCTTCATATGTGAGAACACTCAAGAATTCACTGATGGCTCCAAGGAACACTCCGCCACTTGTGCTGTGAATGTCCCTGACGTCTGGTGGACCTCTACAGATTTTCAGCATATCCGTTGCGAATCACCAGGTTCTCCAATTCACATATTGATAGGCGCTTTCTGAAGGTTAGTGTGTTTCGATTATTTCCTTTTTAATTACTGGTGTTGCAGTGAGGGATATTTACTATAAATTGAACACGTTCCGAGCATCGGTCGCCCGAGGTGAAGTTACCGGATGCCTGGATTGCGACGGGAAACCACTGCCAACGGCTAAAAATATGAACGAACTGGCAAGTCTCCCTTTCTTTGCAGTCTCTGCCAGTAGGACGAACAATTTTCGACAATCGAATGTGCAGTTAATGTTAAATCGTATGTATGGCTACAAAAAGCGACTTTCTATCCTTCCAAGCAAACTAACTCCCAATAATCTCAAGTCGCACTCGACAATTGAAGTAGATAAACTACTCAAAGCTTCTCCGGCGTTCTTGCCGTCCAAAGCTATCATTTGCATAGTCTTCCTGAAGAATTGCATTGTGTTCCTTCTAGGCACGAGAAGTCTTATTCCTCACGATTTATGTTGAGTTTTTTCGGACTTCAATACGTCGCATTCTGATTTTTTCGAGGAAAATCGCGCTTTCATTATTGCTTTCATGTGTTCACGAGAATTTCCGAGAAATACATATTTTATGGAATCTGCAAAAACCGGATAATGTTACAATTTCAATATGCGTAATGCAGCGATGGACCTAGCACTTTCCGGACCCTACGGGTCAATAGGATTTTTATTGCTGAATCTTGCGTCCCTCCCTAACCATCCCTAAAAGTTAACGATAGTTATTTTTTGCCATGTCGCATTGAGGATTTCACGCCGGAAATTACTATTCTCAGGAGGTCGACGAAGACCATATGCTGATGAAGCGGATGAAAATGTGCGTCGAAGGATGCCTCGGTTCGACCAATTGTGCTGGGGGTGAGTCTTCAGATATCCTTCTTGTTTTTTGAAACCACTAAGCCTATTACCAATGATCCATCCATCATAAACAGAGGAAGGTGTGGGATACATCTCGTCCTGCGACGGGAACGGGACCTGTCATCCCAACTGGGAAGACGCCCTTAAGGCTTGGCAAGGGGAAATCAAGTATTTGTCACTAGGAGACGTGTGAGTTGGCATATCTACTTCTTCCTGTAATTGCTTCCATTGTATGCTGCTATTAAGGCAGTTCGATTGGTGATCATTGCATAGGAACTCTTGGACGGAAGAAGGAGGTTTCCCCACGGGTTTATATTTGGGCAGGTTAATTGCGGCCAAAGCGAAGAAGGTGAGTCTCCACTTCCTGCACTTCCACTCGCGTGCCTTATCTTATCTAATTGTAAATATTGTCTAGATATCTGATTCTATGTCCCCGATGTAATACATCCTGCTGTAACGATGATCCCCTTGTTGGAGGTATAGATATGTAAATCCCTTAGCATAAAGCGAGTATGTTCTTTTGTTTTGATAGCAGAGGATGAGACGATTCCTATGAAGAAACGCATCATTTGTTATGTCACCGAGTGTTTCAGCTCTTGCCTAAGGAACATCTTCAGGAAAGCATAAACAGTGAACATGGCCATTTTGATTGTCCTAAATTCACAATGGTGATTTTGCATGACATCGTAGCCAAGATTATCAAAACACAATATCTTGTACAATTAAGAATATCCTATTTGTGATGGTATCTACTGCTTGATCATGTGTTCGTTCTGAACTTTTAAATTTGATTTATTCCCTTTCGTCGTGGAATTTCATGAGCGCTATGCTTTTCAGGCATTCCACCAGACGCCACGCGTCTGGTGGAATGCCTGAAAAGTGGACATTAAACGTTAACATCAGACCAAAATCAAGGAGAAATATAATTTACAATGAGTGGTTAATCGGAGGCGAAAAGAACGATGCGGTCTCTCTCCATTGTTGGGACAACCCGTCTATGGAGACGACTGATGACAAATAATGAACCGATGTTCAAACAACAATAAAAAACAAGTATTTAGTCAAGTATTGAGTGTGCCTTTCATTTTGGCTAGCAACAATAAGAGCAAATTTTATGGACGGGACCTAATCGGTTTCTGAGAATTTTTGAGCAAGAACAAAGATTGTTTTTGCTTTCTTTTTCATGTCCGTAAGCTAGGGTATTGGTGTTGTTCGTATTCTCATGAGTTTGTTTGAAACAGGTCGGTTGCCATTTTGCCAAGTGTGATGGATACGTCCAATACTATTGCATACTGCAACCCGGGTATGGACGAACTCGATGTTCAATTATTCTGAAATGAATGATGAGAAAGTCTCGAATTTCCATTCTCATGCTCTCTCCCTCATAGCTCACTCAACCTTGGTCAGGCGTTATACAAGGCTGGGATAGGAAACGACTGGGGACAAGAATGCTTGGAGAAATCCAAAGATTTCCCTGGGCTGTGCAAGGAAATCAACGAAGCGAATGGTCAAAATAGAAATGACCTGAATTGACAGGAGGGAAGTGAGCTGTCCTGCAACTCCCCTGGCATCTACACCGCCTTTGCAAAATTTCTTCATTCCTTGGGGAGTCTTTCGCTCGCTCTTATTCATCGCATTTTTTATTTTTGCAGCTTAATCGCTAATGACCTGCTGTAAAATAACAGGGACTCTTATTGGCACTTGGACTTGGAATGAAAGCGGTTTCGTCACCTGTTTATACTGTTCTGGATGCTCACATACATTCCCAAACAGCATGTTTAAGTTCATTTCACGTAAAATGAATGTAAATCATTTTTCCGCAAACCATTGTCAAGAAAATGTCAACATGTTTGCAAAAATTTCACCTCTGTGATACGTAAACGGTGATATAAAATTAACGTAAAATTGACATTCCCGTTTGCATTCCAAACAGCATGTTTACATTAATTTTGCGTAAGATTTATGTTAATTTTTCCTATGGCATGCATGCGTATTTAAAGAGTCAATCAATACCAGATGAGAATTAATATAGTGAATCTCAAATTCCTTTATGTTCTTCAGAACTCTAGGGTGGTATGTCGTATACACGAGTACTCATCTCACCAGCACTCAAGAATACCAAAATGATCTACTGCTTCATCCTCCCGTACCGGAACCTCTGAAGAAGGAGTAAATGTTCAAAAGGAGCTCTCTTCCTTTTAGGATAGAGAAGTTGTAGTAATTGTGGGGCTGGTATTCTACTTTTCCTTACTCCCATGCACTGCTGTAATAAAAAGCCTAACCTCAGCATTTAATGATTCCCTGAGTCATATATTATTTTAAAATATATAATAATTTCATGTTTTCCATATATATATTTATGGAGTGCATAATACAAAGTATAAGGATAGTAAGAAAACTTGATCCTATATCAGGAAAACCAGAACTTAATAGTTAGTGTAGGATGCAGAGAACAATAGTTCCATCTAGTGAGGAATTATGGTACTGCAACTGCAGGATGGTCAGCTAACGTTTCATATGGGTGGTGTGGTATTAATTTTTCATAAACTTGATATCATGTACTTCACATCAGATGGAGTGACGTATAGTTAATGTAAAATGCACGTACACTTTGATGACGTAAATATAGGAACGTAAATTTTACATAAACGTGATGTCATTTTCATGGCAATCGCAAAAAATTTACATTGTTTGCAAAAAAATTATATCTTGTTTAAGTGAACATGCTCCTTGGGTTGGGTCACGTGTGAAGTGAACGCGAAAAAGGGGTTTTAGAGCAGGTTTCAAGGGATATTTGTCGCGTTTTTATTCTCTTCATAATGATTGACTTCTTATACAGGCCGAGATAAAAGTTACAGTGAAGATCTTACATTGTGAAAATCAATATTTGACTTTTTGGGCCCTCTTTGTTTATGAGTAATAGTACAGGATAAAGCTGGCGGCATTGGAAATGACACAGCAATATTAATTTTTGTAAGGGTTTTTTTGTGTAAAGTACTGTCCATTTGGCTTCAGAGATTAAGCTATTTTCTTCATTCAGAAGCTCTATAATGACATTTACGTCACTGTATTTCACAATAAGATGTGATTAACACTTGAATGACTTTGATTTTCCACGTCTCCACCACACTCATATTCCTTGAGGAGTTGATTTTGCATGATTTCCAGGAGAAAGTTGACTTGCACAGATTAGGTTTGGTACTGTAAATCATGTGCGTGATTAAATAAAATTATATATAGCTGTGTGAAAGCGTATTTTCAAAGACATCCCTTTCTTCAACTTAAACCTCAACCTCAACCCCCTTAATCCTCCCTCTCTACGAAACTCAATAAAGTTAGGCCTAGGTCAAAAACGACTGATTGTCTTCGGGTCAGGTATTGGCCTGAATTGTTTGTTCGCACGTATTAGGTCTGGGACATACGTAATGAAGAATTTCCCATGCATTTCCTCTTGAATTGTCATTTCTTCAGGGAAATCCGGGTTTCGGACGCAAAAAGAAGTCAACTGAAAAAGCAAGAAATGCTAGTCAGGAGCGGTGAGACGAGAGGAAGAAAATTGGGTTCATATGAAATAACAGAAGGTAGGCATACCTGAAAGAGACGAAGCTAAGTATTTGAAAACCGCAGTTTGCAGCTTTTTTTTACCGCATCTCTACTGTGTCTACATTGCTGGATGCATTCCCTGCGATATCGAGTGAGTACGAGGCATTACAACGTTTGTCTTCTTTTGCTGAGAAGAAAATAAAACTGGCCAGGAAGAGGCATGCCAAGTAGCATATAGATTGTGGTCCACTACCGAAATTTGGGGACGAGAGCTGGTGACCCACCAAATTCCCTTGATTGTGGACAATCTTGTACATGTCCCATTCGCTAGCAATCGACCCGCCACCTTTCCGGCCCCTCATAGGCCAGCACAATGTTTTTTCAGATATTGGAAAACTAACTATCCAGTCTCGCAGTTTTTGTCCATGTCATGAATCACCGGCCTAAAAATTACCATTATATCATTGGATCCAATGAAGAGGACAAACGCCCTATTGAAAGCCTTTGCGAGATTAACAGGTAAAACTCTCGCCAGGCGGTGAATAAATTCCTCTGGGAAAAAAAACGGTCCATCATCCTCTTCCGTAAGAGTTGCCAAACAAAATTGCGGAAAATGTATCGACCGGCAGGAAAACAAGGAAATTACAGCCCGGATTGAGCCTAAACAATAAAAATATCGGGACTGCAGAGGAATATGTTCTTGATCATGAAGAAATCAAACTAAAGCTCATCTAACAAGGATGAGAATCAGTGAAAAAAAAATTACTTTCAGCTATTGAAGTCATATTTGAGCACCCTATGTCATTTCGGCGTGTGCGGCAGTGTTACACTTGGCTTAAAGCTGCATGCTCGTTCTATGTAATTCAGGATGCTAGGAAATGGTACAGTATATCATATGAAGCACAGTGTGGAATTCTTTTCCACTTACCAGCAATCTTTCTCATTCGCCTTTAATGGGATGTGCACAAGAGCGTGACTGTCGCACGATATCGGATACTGGCAAACAAACTTGCTATGGTCGCGCCTTTGGCGCTCCATTACCTTGGAAAGTCATTAATTCATTCATTCTTTGCGAAATGGTAAACATATTTAAAGCACGTCCCGATTGAAGTACGTGACTTATGATAACGAAAGTCTTGATTTTTATCAAAATCATTACTTCTATGATTTCTAGTGTCCTAACTTGAAATCTCTTCATGTGTCCCTTTTTATAAGAGTGGAGAATACATTTTGAAATAATTCCCTCCTATAATCTACCCTAAGGGGACATATTTCAAAAGTAGAATTTTTCCTGTACTCAGCCATCAAATAGGTACTTCTGAAGGAATTGTAATATTTTGTCTCTGTTTCGTTGGGTCAAAAAAAAAAAAAATGGGGCTTTAAAAAAAGTGCCCTGATGGGTTTTAACGAAAATTTTTTTTTCCTCATGAAATGTAGGCTCAGGGAACTCCATGCCCCCAGTTTCAGTCTTAAACGTTTCCCCATATTGCCGACGGGAAAAAAATGCATTTGGAAAAACGACCCACCCAAAAACTGTGCTCTGAGGAGACGCACAAAAAATTTGAATTTGTGGGGACAAATTTTGGGGGAAACGTTTTTTTTTTTTAATGTATATATTGTGACGTATTAGGATGGAATCGAGAGGGTTGACTGGTTGTCCTGGGTTCGGTGGTGTAGTGGTAGCACGCCTAACCAGCAATCAAACGGCCCGGGTTCAATTCCCGGCCGTTCTTTGATGTTCTTTCGACCTCCTATGCCTTTTAAGTCGCGTTACTCATTACTCCTCAGTAACAATATTTTTGTTTTGGTTAAACGGAGAGAGATGGAGAGCTGAAACTGGGCATGGACATGCCGGTCGAGACGATGAGTTCAAGAAAAATGTAAAATTCAAAATCCATGCCCTGTGGGGGCATATTTTTTGGGGCCGACCTTTTCACGTAATTTTTTTTTGCTCTGGCGTATTGAGTTGGTGTGGAAAGATGAAACTTGGTGCATAACTACCTATTGGGATGCTGAGTGCAGAAAAATTCAGACTTTGGAAGTAAATGCCCCATGGGCACAAGTTTCAAAGGGCGATGTTTTCAAACAATTTTTTTGCATCAGTTAAACTGATGAACATAGAAAGCTGAAACTTTGGATGAATGTGACTACTGAGACAAGGAGTTAAAGGAAAATGTTAAGTCTCGATATATCAGTTGGGGAATTTTTTCGAAGGGCGATGTTTAAAAAAAATTTTGTCATGGCGAATTGGACAGAAATGGAAAGGTGAAACTTGGAGCACGTATAAGTGACATGATATTATTATTATTGAGTTGAGGGAGTATTCGGCTTTCATGGTGCATCCCCTCCTGGCATAGCTTGGGTACGTCGGTTGTTTGAAACATGTTTTTCACCAGAAAAAATTGAAAATGTATAAGGTTGAAACTTTGTGGGCATGTAGTTCTCTCAGAATTGATTTCGGTAAAAAAAAAAAGTATTACATCCATAATCCAGCAATACATCCATAATGTTTCATTCTCCCGGCTGTTCCCATTAAGTAAGCCACTGTTATATAACTTGCCCAGTGCCTTCTCATTGAGTTAGATGAGTACGATGCCTCAGGACCAGCAAACAACCAGAGTTTGTGGTTTCACAGTATTTTCTTTACCCTCATCAACTGAAACGGGGAGAATTTGGCAACTCTATCCACCAACATTATTCTGCTCCCTTAACAACCACTCCTCTCCTCGCCAATCGGCCTGGCCCAGTTACGTAGGGGCAGGGTTGCATCAAGTCTTGTTAGACTCGATGACGGTCACCCATTCACCTCATAAGCCAAGAAATTCTGGTTGCCAAGGAACAAGAAGTATCTATTGCATTTGGTGGTGCGCAAACGCTCACTTCAAATCATTCCGGAAAGTTTAAAATGTTGAACTGTTACGTATAAATCGGGAAATTACGAATATATAAATAATAATTGCCTATTTACAACAGCCGCCGTTCTTATTATTCATTTATTTATTGGTCATCCACAACTTTTGACTACTGACATTTAAAAAATAGGAAGCTAATATGAAATGAATAATTTGCTATACCTATGAGTCACATATTTTATTTAAAATTTCATTGAACGTTTAAAAGAGTTCGTTCATTCGCTTTCATACAATATTTTTTAAAATGAGAATCGTTGCGATGTGATGAAATTTTGCAAGCCCAAAATTCCCATAAAGAGCTCATTCCAGTATTATTGTGGCATTAATATGATATTACGGGGATAATCCGCAATGTTCGCCGTCCTGGGGAACGGCCTGAAGCTCTTCCGGCAATATAGTGGGCATCTCGTGCCGATGATGTACTTCTTCACGATGAAGTCCCTCTCTTGCGCGAAGTTAATGGAAAAACATGATTTAAAAATTCAATCGCTCGTGACTCCTGGTGCAACGTTGTTAAATTACCTCCAAGTCAATGCATTCGGTACCACTGATGATTGCAGAAACATGCTACCGTTCCGACGTTTATTTTCACTTTTTACAGCTATGAACATCGCCATTATTATAATGCATCACCTTCACATGCTACAAATGCTCCCACGAGGAGCGTTACGTCTTTAGAAGAAGTCTGGAAGGATCTCCCGGGTGTACCTCCATCAATGAAATTATCCCTCCAATTGAAACTGTGCAAAGGAAAGCAGAGACAGAATTCTTTTTTTTTCTCTTAACAGCCGGCGGTGGTTAGAATTCAACCTTATAATCCCCGTTCTGAATTTTGTTCATTTCATAGGTACGCGCTTCCATGGAATGGGAAAAAAGGGAATGTACGTAGGTAAATCTATATTTGACTCCATATTCCCCCATTAAATGCAAAATATTACTCTGAACGAGTGCTTTACGAAACTTCCTACTGAAATTTTACAGACATTCTCTGTCATTTTCAGAAGACTTCGGGCAGTGAATGTAACTTGGAGGAAACTTCGTTTCATTTGTCATACTGTTGCCGTGCAAAACAAAAGCAGTAGCCAAGGAGAACCATGCATTATTTCTACCGTGAAAGTGCCTCCGACCTGCTTTCAATAATATATATTCAAGTATATGGCTTCCTTTCTTTTTTCTTTTAGTCCAGTGATGAAAGAACCATCGATTCATAGCATAATGTTCGACTTGCAGGAAATGTTGCTGGTCTTTTCTGCATTCAAGTGTCCTGTGCCATAGGATAGAATGGTATAGGGGATACGAGGGAAACTACTGCATCCCTCTTCAAGGTCTAGTCGGCCTTCATGAATGATGAAATATCCTAATAGCCCAACGTTATTCCAGAGGCGTAATAAAATGCATGTTCTTCCGTGTACTATATTTGCTGTCATTTTCCAGCTAAATTAAGGCATAACCTTTTGATGCAGCTATTGTTAATTACCTTTGGCTAATTACCTTTGGGCTTTACCAATAGTGGCGTTAATACATGTTTGAAAGGATTAAATTATTGTTACCTTTAATTATGGTCACCACAGATGGCTCTTGGGAATATATCCCAACATGTGCTGTCACAGATTCCTGGAGCAACACTTCGGATTTCTGCATATCCGTTGCGAATCACCAGGTTGTCCCATTCATAAAGGAATAAATAAGACACGAATCATTATCAAACGGAGGGGAATTAACAATGAGAAGCGGTGCTTTCAGTCTCCATCTACTGCACTGTACTCCCTCAGCGATAAAACGTGGCAGTATCCAGGAGCAAAATGGAACAGGACTTGCGTTTCGTGGAGGTGCAGATATAAACAAAGGCGTTCTCATGGATACGTGCATGAGTTTCCATTGACGTAGTAGCAAATGTCCGTTCTCCTAGTTGACATCGGAAGCCTGGAGGATGAAGGGCACACACTTTTTCTTCCTTCTCCTGTCACACATCGCGAGCCCAGGAGATTTAATTCAGTTTTACGCCATTCAGCGGGGTTCGAAATACGAGAGCGTGAGTTTGGAATCCTTTGAGAAGTGTCACGGAATGTGCAGCATCAAATGTGCAATCCAGAACCCACCGTGCAATGCCTACAACTATCGGGAATATGACGGCTTATGCCAGCTGGTCACGGATGCCACAAGCGACTTGGTGGAGGACGACGGATTCCAGGCCTTTGCTCAGAGTCGCTGTTCCTTCAAAATTACTAACTTAAAACCAAAACATAGAATGGTAATATCGTATTATGTTGCAGTGGTATGCCTGACGGAACACCCGAGAATCGAGGGAGCGAAGGCGGTTCGTGAAAAGGCTGGGATGGGAAATACCCCGCGCCCAAAGATGCGAAGGTAACCTTCATATGTGAGAACTCTCCAGAATTCACTGATCGCTCCAAGGAACAAACTCCCCGGGCATCCACATCACCTTTTCCTAGTTTCGTCATTCCTTGGGGAATCTTTCGCTCGCGGTTCTTCATCGCAATTTTATTTTTGGAGCTTAATCGCGAATGACCAGCTGCAAGATAACCAGGACTCAAATTGGCACTTGGACTCGAATGGAAGTGGATTCGTCACCTGTGTATTCCTGTTCCGGACTCTCACATACATTGGGTCACGTGTGAAGTGAACGCGAAAAAAGGGGTTTTAGAGGAGGTTTCACGGGATATTTCTGGCGTTATTATTTTCTTTATTATTGCTTGACTTCTTATCCAGGCCGAGGCAAAAGGTAGAGAAAAGAGAAAGTTGATTTGCACAGCTTAGATTTGTTGTAAATCACGTGTGTGATGAAACAAAAGTATATATAGCTGTGCGAAAATCATTTTTCCTAGGCTTGCCCTTTCTTCAACCTCAGCCTCAAACTCAACCCCTCCCTCTCTACAGAACTCACTATTGTAAGACCTGTGCCAAACCGACTGACTATTCGAGTCAGGTCTTGGCCTCCACTCTTTCGTTCAAAAGAAACTGAATCTTCGACTTCCGGGACCAATTATGCCAATAATCCATGGTCCTCTCCTCCTGTGGATTCTCTTTTGTTCCTCTTTCCGGACTAATTTCTCTTCTTTTGATCGTCCGGCACGACACGTTTGGAACGTCACCCCTGATCTCGTCGAGTCTACTTGGGAGCAGGTAAGTAGATAAATAAGGGTTGGACAGCTTGTACATGTTTTGATTAGACAATACATTACGATGTCTTTAACGTGGTGACGGTTGGTGGAAAAAGTATTCTCCAAGGGAAAATATTCTATGTTGAATGCACTTTGTAACTGTCCCCAGGCCCAGCCCATGCTCAATGTCGTCTATGCCGCTGATCGTATTCGAAATGTATCTCATTTGTTCTCCGGGAACGTTCAGGCTTGGTACTGGGAAGTTTGAGTGTTCAAATGAATGTTGAAATGATACATGATTCAATGTTGAACATGCGATTGAATTTTGAAAATACTCTAATGAGAATAATTAGGCCACGGAATGGATCTTTCAAGTAACATAATCCATAAGTTATGAACTCAAGTTTAATATTTGAAAGGCACAACTCATAAGACCTAGCAAAGGAATTACGTGCCAGGTATGACCTCCGAATTTATCGTTTCGTGCAGGAGGAGAGCCAGACACACAGTTGCCGGTCATTTATGTACGCTGTCATTCCCGAAAAAAAAATCAGAGCTAAAGTCACTTATTTGACAGAGCCTGCCCTGAGCCTAGACCCTGAGAGCCTAGACAGAGCCTGCCCTGGTCTCACGTGTTATCATGGGATCTTCTCTGGTTTTCTCTACTTGTTCTCTAGAAAAATCCGTGCAAAAATATTTAATGAAATGCGTGCTAATTCCAGTAGCCGATATGATAATAAAACCGGTGATAAGAACGACCTTGATGAGAACACCTTTCAGTATTTTGTATCAGTTTCAACGCGAATTCAAAAGTGGAAAACTGGTGCCGTACGATAGTCTCGAGATAATTATCTATCAGAGATGGCGCCATTTCACTCTCGGCTCAGATTGACCACAGCATGATTTAATGGGCAAAATTTTTGCAATATAAAAACGAAATCAATAGAGGAGGTTGATGGCTCTCGAATGATATATCACACTGGAACTTGGGTTCAAAATTAACACGAAAAGTCATCTGGCTCAGGTGAAAGATCAACTCAGAATAAAAACGAAAATGAGTTTCGACATCTTCACAGAATTATCAATCTAATGAGTTATCGTAGATGAAAATCGGTTGAGAAAGCCGGGAGAAGATCACAGGACAAAATCCGGTCAAGCCGATCCGCCGTTCGTTATGTATCAATATATAGATGATTGACGTAAGGGTACTCTAAGAAAACAATTCATAGCCCGATGAAGCGGTATTTGGACGTAAGTAAATTATAGTGAATGGACTCCACGTGAGGGGGGAAAAAATCGTATCTACGGATACATGGATTTTCTTTTAGATATGCCATGACCCAGGACATTCTATGCAGTCTTGCCTTCCCTTTCGACTTCCTGTATGCGAGTACAAGCGGTACTACTGTACAGGGTGTATGATAGTAACTCCAAATTGTGATATGCTTATAGCTCTTTTATTTTTTTAAAGCGAAATTCAATGAAAGAAACTGTGTATCATGCACTGGTTAGTGAACTTTTTATTCGTCCAGACTTCGAACTTCCACGTGTATAAAGAAACTAGGAAAAATAATCAGCAATGTTCTTAAGAACTTACTTCGACACACGTTACGATCAACAGTGGGAAACATAACCGTTCACTTAAGGAAATGTGTTGACAATGAAGGAGCGCACGTGGAAGCATGAGGAGGCGATGTTTTTCCACGTTCGCATCATCCATCACTGTCTTCTCAGACCGTTTTCCTCTTCATCGAAAGGTGAAATTGGCCCTCTCTTCCCATAACACATCCCAGGTCTTGTCGAAATGAAATTTTACAGTGGGTGTATCCAATGTCCAATTTCACCAACGAGTAATTAACGATTTTTTAATGTAAAATGTTATACCAGAATCTCATTTTTTCCTTCAAGTACGCCTAACCACCGATCGCTAGAGCCATGTTTCAGCATATGCAAGACTAAGATTTGCGGATTTTAATATATTCTGGACGCAGTCAGGATCTCGCTGCCTAACATCCTCTTTTTAGTAGGCAGAAACAGAAAATTCAAAATAAATGAATAATAAATAATAGCTCAGTATAACAGTTGGTACAAGTTTGGCGACAAAAGAGACAAACACGAACTCAGAGGCGCAAGATGAAAATCGGTGCGAACCGATTTTCGCTGCGAAACTGGGGATGGAGGAAGCTAAAAACGAAAACATATATCCCATCCACTCTCTTGCATATCTTTCATTCGTATTGAAGATCACCATCCGAATCTAACAGCAGAACAAGAGAAAACAAGAATACCAGCTTAAACAATGAATCACAAAGTACTTGCCTCAAACAGTTATTGCCACAATCACTTTCACAAATATGTGTGTTCTCTCAACTAGTCAAACCACTATAATGCACATTCGCATTCGAAAGATCACTTCATACGTTATCTGTAGACTACAGAATTGTACAAATTCTCCTCACTAGATGGTTCTGGGGGCGTTTTTAAAATAATGACACCATTTGGCATCATATGAGCAGAAAGGCCTTGAAACGTCATCCGAATAGTTACGTTTTAAATTTCCTAACACCGACGTGGTTCAATGTGGACAACCGGTGAAACAGAATTTGGTTTAAATCAGTCCGATTTCTTCTTCATTCTTAATATGTTATTAATAGGGTAACACAGGTACCTGGACCTAAGAAGGACCAGGGTTCAGAAAGATTTACAAGCAGCAGTTATGAAGAGGGTTATTCCTTTTGCTCCATGTTGCTTATGTCAATTAGCTGTTGCTCTCGTGGATAGCTTCGTTTCTCCCTTGAAATAACTTGTAACGGGTGTGTAAGAAAACAGGCGATGACATCAAAGATGGAGAGAAGGGAAACTCCAAGGAAGAGTCCGACGATTCCTCCGATGTTGGATAGGAGATCGAGTATGGTCACTCTTTCCTTCTCCAAGAATGTAGGCACCTGGCATCGCATTCAGGGAAAAATATGATGGTGGTTTAAAATGCATAATGAATAGTCTAGGCGAGAAAGTGGATATGGATGAAAGGAAGGAATGGGAAGACGAACCCGCCTCGAAGGGAAACTGGTAGAAAACTCCGTTCCCATCGAATGCTTTGATTTTACCTGAACAGGTCCCAGCAGGATCCGCAGAGATGTGATAGTCAGTGAATTGGCATCTCTTCGGACAACGGCAATTCCCAGGCTGCTCGGACTCTACTTTCATTGCACTCCAAATGTTACGTACCTGCACTATTTCATTGCTTTCATCTTGGCATTCTGGCTTCGTGAAGTTTACTTCATTGTTCAGGAGCATGGGAACAAAGCATGTCATGTTTTCGTGGTACTGAAGCTCTTCCCAGAAGCAGTTCTCCATGCACTGCGCAAAAAAAGTCCCTTTGGGCTATTTTGTGTAAAGAAATGTCTGCCAGTTACATTTGAAACCTGCTTTCAGCTTACCCGAGTGTAGCTGTAGCCTTCATCCATGATGCACAGATCTTTCTCTTTGCTCAGTTTCTGAATGATCTCGGGACGAATGAATATGCTTATGATGGTGTTGTTCAGCAACTTCAATTCCTCTGCAGTGAATGACTTCATATTTGTAAACTTCTCTCCCTGATCGTGAACAAACACGTCCATTGCTGGCTACAATACATGGAACAAGTACCAAACGATTTTCAAGGAAAGTCCACTTCCTCTCTGAAATATAAAGAGACGAATATCTCTCACCAAACTAGACCCACTGTCTCTAGATATGACTCTAAAATTGAATATGAAGCGATCCCCACAACGGATTGACCCGGGATACATCTTTTCCTTCGAGAAGAATGTGAAACACTTGAAGAAAGTCTCCTGGGACCAGTCGAAGTATGTTCTCTCGCTCCAAGATCCACCATCTATGCAGTACCATCAATAATGAGCTAATGAAATAATTCCCATGTTTGCACCAATTGTACTGAAATACATACCGCGTGTAGAGAAGGTGGTCTCGCCGTTGATGGTCGATTCATTTCCCAGGTTCAACTTAGACATGAAAGCGAACCTGACTACGTCATGCAACGACATGGATGCGTTCTTGAAGTCTCGAAATACCTCTCTCTGGCGTGATCTAAAGGGATCTTTCACAGACCGCCTCGGGCATATGGTGAATGCAGGCGCCGTGAGTTCGTTCACTTCATTGATCACGTGCAATGTGTTTGTTGGGAAAGATAAGTACTCATTGACCATGAGTGCCACCTGCGGTTCAGCACCGACCCGAAGCTGATGAGCACAATAGGACCATTCGGAAAAAGACATTGTCGATCTTCCACTTACCTGTCTGAAAGCAAGGGCTCCACAAGCCACGATCACGGCCGCCTTGATGACACGTTGCAACTTCTTTCCTCTGGTCGAGCCTTTGCGAAGAGAAAATTTTTGCCCTTCAGGAATGTTCTTCCTGGGACTGTGCACATGACATATTTTACTTCCTCCTTGGGCATCCTGAGCCTGAATCTTTCTTGCCACATTCTCCATCGTCCACGCTGGAATGCTACAAATCTATCTTTTCAAACCTAGTGATGATGGTGCAATTTTACAAGACGTTTCTGGAACATAAATATAGCAGACCTACACGTCAATGGGAATATATTTGAGGCGGAGTTTTAAAAAAGAAGCAATTTTGACACTTGGAAATAAAAGCATTTGTATTCGTGTGTCTTTTGCTTCTACTACATAAAATTTATTTACCTTCAGATTTCTAAATAATCAATTAAAATAGTGCATTATAAGGTTTTCTTTTACCTGTGATTCCACGGATGATTATTATTATGAAACCTGAGCACTAAAGTGTCATCATATCATTTGGGGTAGGAAGCAATTGCAGGAATATATAGTTCCTGATTATTATTGACTATGTTTGCGGCAAGTGCTCCTAGTTACTCCATGTTGTACAGTTGGTTCTACCATTTTAATAAGGGGCGTGAATCGGCTGAAAAAGATCTAGGATATTCTCACCCATCCAATGTAGTTAATCTTGAAGCACTCTTTCAATTAGAGCTGAGAAAATTGATTATTAGGTGGTCAGGGGAAAAATGAGTGAGAGATGGTGTGTGGAATTCCTCGTGCGATTGATTTGACTAATGCGCATCAGCGTGTGATGATGCCACGTGTGTCTTTTCGATGGATCCCCCGAACGGCTCACGGTTTACTTTAGCCTCAATAGGGTCTGGTTGAACGGCAATGATCTATTTAAATTCATTCCCACGTCTTATAAGGAATTTAACGCATATTCACGACTGGGACCAGAGACCGTGATTGATTCATGGCACCACCAGGGATCGCCCCCATAGGAATTCCACCCAGGGCCTCAAGGGACTTTCACCAATTGAAACTTGCTTCACGAAAACAACATTCCCTGCCAAGCTAATATTAACTGGTTGCAGAAATTGAAAAATACCATCTGGCGGATGAGTTGAGCAAAAATGAGGAGGTGTTTTTACGATGTCATGACAATGCTCCTATTCGCGAGTCTTGCTTTACTAAGGAAACTATTAATGCATGACCTTGGTTTGAACGACTGAATTTCCCACTCCCCCCTCTTGCATCCATAATATAGGTCCAGGTGATCATTTCCCATTCCGATGCCTCAAGTCTCCCTTTTGTGATAATCCGATGAGTGAGGGAGGAGTCGTTGACAGACGTGGAAATGGGGTTTGCAAGCAAGTCAGAATGCATTCAATGGAAAATATGGAATTTGCTCATTTTAATAAAACTGGCATGAGTGTCTTTAGTTAGGGAACATTATATTCAAAGATAAGATATTAAATATTCACATGTACTTACATGATCAATTAGCTGGTTTCTTTGCCCTTGGAGCAGGCAAAGTTACATGGCTCGTACTTTCAACACTTGCCACTGTGAGCATATTGAGGTAGCTTGATGGGATAACATGGGATTATAATATTGTCCAGAGAACTTACACCTTTGGTACTGTCTACTATTACATGAAGTGGTAATGCTTAATATATTATGGAAAATTTGTCATATTAATGTCACGGGTGATTTTAGGTCCCTGAATGCGGATTATCGACATCTTACAAAATAAGACGGGAATGAGGGAGCTAGTGAGTGGCTTTCTGACTGCAATATCAACCATCATCTAAAAGTTGATAGGAAAATACATTTTGGTAGTGGAATAGCTGTTAAGGAGCTGAATAAAAAAACGAATTCTGAGGTACATCCCAAGGGCACACATTTTTACAGTAGGCTATGAACAAAATTATCTGAGTGAGAAAATCCATTGTTTGCAATGAAAATAGGATGTCCAGGGGAAAAAAAAGAAGAAATTATTAACTTGCAGCTGTTTTTGTGGTAAAATTTGCATTTTATATTGATTTCTTGTTTCATTTCAGAAACGTATAGGGTCTCAAGAAGAAAAATGAGGATATTTTGGATAGAAGAAAATATGCTCCTATTGCCAAAGATTCAAGAGGAATACTGTAAAATTGCTACCAGGAATTTAGAAGAAATATCTCACCGATATGGATAAGGAAGGAGGGTGCCTTCGTCGCTAAAACGCAAGTGAGTCTGCAGGTGCAGTTCCTTCGCCTCTTTGCTCGATTTTGCCTCTCCAAAGAGGTCGTAAATTGACCACTTGTCTATATTGTGTTTTCCATTTTTGCAAGTATTTTTGGTTCCCTTCCACTTTGTTCGTACTCCTGGATAACGAGAACCTCCCTGCATTTTATACTGAAAAAATTATTACGCTTTCCCTTCGTTACAGTTGGAAGCAATGGAAGGAAAACGGAAATCCATAGACTTTCCAGACACTTGAATTGAGTGTCCGAGAAGGAGCACTTAGCGACTGAAAGCGTGGCACTGGTATCAAGGTCACGAAGCTTTTTCCCCATTCGAATATAACTTCTCTTTATTGCCTTAGATCACAAGTTGTTTGCGTCCTCCATTACAGGCCAAGATTCGCAAGTAGCCCATGAACTAGCTGTCCTTTTGAATTTCGGTCAAATTAGGCATTCATATGCAGGTAAGATATTTTGGCATGAAAGGATTCATAATCACTAGGCAGATGATCTTGTGACGAGTGAGAGTAGTTTTGACCTGCCATTGCGTATTAACACGACTTGGAACAAGCGTTTCCAGGGAAAAAAAATTAATTTAAAAGTTAACTGCGTGGTAGTGAGAAAATGTATATTTTCAATGGTCATCTGCCTCTCGTTTTGACGAAAATGGACGCAGAAACCTCCTAGTAGGAACGAAATTCGTATTTTAGAATACTATATTTCCCTGGCAGGGACCTATAAGCACCTTAACTGTACTTGTAAGTGTTTTCCTGCCTTTCCCGTTTTAAATCCATCCCCTTCAGTTCGAGATGAGCTTTCAACTGAATTCTAGCCAGTATAGCAAGTCACTGTAACTCATCTACAGCGAAAATTAAAATGTCATCTCCGAGGTGAAGAAACACATCACGCCCACTACTAATGTCCATCCTAAAAAAAAGTTTGCATGAAGACGTACCCACCCTTACGACTCGGTTGAACGAATCCATACTAATCCCCATCGCATCCCATCTGCTCTCCACCCAAAGACGGGTAGGGATTATGGCTAAGTCCTTTCCCCGTGCCAAAATGCCGTTGGAATATCTGGAACTTGAACACCTAGTAAAGCGTTCACGATGCCGTCCTCCTGAAAAAACGGGTAACGAAAACTCTCTCTTGACTGGCTGATGATCTGTATATGAAGAACCTTATCCTTGCGAGAAGTAAGCTGTCACGTCTAAGGTCGTGGCGTGACTTTGATCGGTGCGCATTCTGGGTTTCCCCTTACCGTCGGGCGTTCTCAACGTTGGGCAGGCAGCATGACTCGGCAACTTGTCCACTACATGCTAGAAGCTGTTTTTATGTGCTCTGGAACTTTGAAGCTTCACGATGGTTTTGAATGAATCAAACGAATCGCTATTTACGGCTTGACATGAGGAGAAGCAATACTCTGCTTCAAATAATTAATGAGTTTCTTAATCGTGGATGCCAGCGTTATTTCTTCCGAACTTTTATAACAGTGATTATATTGACAGTTATAATTTGAAAATTGAAATGAAACTTGCTATATTTTAAAGCAAATCGAATGCTCTTTCATTTGAGTTCTGCCTGATTCCTATATATATTCCTATAATAACTAAATTAAGTTATTTCCATGTGAGTCATATGTTCAGGCGAAAATCATTAGGGCATGATGGTCGCTCTTGAATCTCCTGAGATTTAAATGGAAATGCTGGCTTAAATTAAATTCCATTTCTTCGCGTAATCTTAAATAGCCAATGTTGGCAGAAATTAATAAAAGAACATCTTCCTCACGCCTCCACAAGAAAACTTTCGAAGGGGTCCTTCCGAAAAAGTATCATACAGTTATACTAGCAATTCATTCACGACAAAAGCAAGGAGATATCACTTTCCTTGAAAATGCTCATCAGAGCGTAGTCTCACTGCGAAGTGCTCGAATGCGAAAAAATTATGAGTAACGAGGATACATGATGGACGATTTCCATTATTCGGATTTTGGAATCTTTCCAGATACATAACAGGATTGAAACATATAAGCATGGATACATTTTTTAAAAATGTGAATTAAATCACATGCACTCTTGGTACAACAGTCAGGTCCGTTATGAGAGTCAATTCCTTTGCAACCAGTTGTCCTCTCAAACATGCATCCGAGATGGGTTTCAGCCACGATTATATATGAGCTTGCGATTGTGAATCGTAGGGTTCGGTCAAGAAATTCATAGAGCGAGACGAGGGATATGTCCAGGAAGAGGCCGAGGGAACCCCCGAACTCACCAATCGCCTGGGCGAAATCATATGCAGGGTTCTCACTCGGGACCTCTGCTATACCCTCCGGGAAGTAGATCCAGATCGGAGACCCTTAGTGTTCGGTTCGTTTTCCTCTCCAGGCTGCACATCCACCGAGTATCGGAGGAGCCGGCAAGGAGGTGGATAGGAGCAGTCCTCATGCTGCCCGTTCGTGACGGAACCGTTAATAGGTTGCAGCCAAAGGAATGATATAACTCATGTTTTCGCACACCTGCAAGGACAACTTCATCGACGGGAGACGGCAAGGAATTCAATTCATACTAAAAATCCCCTTCGACAGGCATGTGTCCAAACACTGTGCGAGTAGGACGATACATAGAGAGACATTAGATAGATGACAATAATTAAGCTACATGACGTACGTAGTAATTATGCCTCACCTCATCTGTGCTGTATCCAACATTGGACTCGCAAGGATACTCCTTAATATTGAGTTGACTGACTTCTTTGGCCGAAAGTTTCACGTGTTTAAATATTCCTGGCTTGATTCTGATCTTGGTGTAAGAAGGCCTAAGATTAACGGAGCCCCATCCCAAGTCTGGATGGACGTACACCTCTCAGGAAATTGTCCCGTTGTTGCTCTCGGGGTTCTTCGGGAGACTCTGAAATTTGAGATGATAGCCGGAGAATTCGCCCCCAACTCCCAGGGTAACGTTGGGGTGGTTTGTGAAGCATCGGCTGAGCCCGAAATATTCCGTTCCTTCGTGTTCTTTAACAAATATTGACTGACGCCATTCTCCGCCTAAACGACGAGCAAAACACAAAACCCATGAAAGAACCCTTCCATTCTAAGTTTTGAGGCACTCTGATTCGAGCGGAACGATACAGTCTTTCTTTTTCATTTGTTTCCACGTTCACTGGGACACGTCGACAACAGAACATTAAATTCCAATTTCTTCATTTCTGGTGTAAAGGTATACTGCATACAGAATGGTTGCAAGGTAGGTTAAAAGCAATTAATCTTAAACAAAACCTTCGACACTGCGTCCAGAAAAATGCATTATGCAGGAATTATTGTCTGTATCTTTAATCCTCATGCAGTGGCATTTCCAACTGTTTCGATGCCCTCGAGGACCACCATGAAAGGGATTAGCACCACTCAACTGAGTTGATCGAGAGACTCTATATTTCATTGCAGGGGTGGGAAGTTATAAAAAGGAATTATGTTGAGTTCAGGGAAGATTCTTTTTCCAAGTATATTTCCACAAAAATTCACTTGGCCAACATGGTCTCATTTGCTACCATTGGCATTGACTCTCATCTTCTTAGCCTCATTACCCTTTGACTATTTGACAGTCTACCGCGTGCACTTGGATTCAGGATACATCTACTATACCGCTTCGAGGAATATGAAATTATTTGCATGCCGATTTTCTTTTATTTCTTTTATGTGCAACTTGCCTTCCTTGCGGGAAACGTCGTCTCGAGGGGAGAGCCTTCTTTTGGAAAGCAAAAATCGGCGCGATTGTTGATGTCACATCCTCTCAACACTTCCTTCAGACGGAATTAGGAGAAGTTGAATTTAAAGATGTCGACTCCCCGTACGTCTTCGTCTTTCCTGAACGATGGCGTGCGACAAACGGTGAGCTTGGGAGCAGGAAAACAGTCTCGCTCGATTATTCGATAGGTTGTCATGGTCGGCGTCTTCTGGTATCGCAGCAAGTACTCCATAGCCTGAAGGATCCAGGACATCATCTGAATACGATACTTGCAAAGGTGCCGAAGTGGATTCTCACCTGAAACGCAGTGAGGAGGACGGCGCAGGAATAGACGAGGCAGGTTAGAAGCCTGCTTCTCTTCACATCCAAAGGAACTTCCTTCGAGCTCATCTTGAGTGGCAAGATTTCTGCTGAGAGAGTTCGAGGAATGGGTTCGGACTGCACTGCTCTCTGTACATTTGTAATTCTCCATCACTTATTCTCTGTATTTCTCTCTGCATTTAGCCGCTGACGTGTGCATTCATCGGACGATGAAAGGCTCCTCGTCAGCCTTTTATCAAATCATATTCCTATCTCTTTTACTCGGCTCCTGCCGCATTGAACGACATATCTGACTGTAGAATATGAAAGGAATTTCCCCATTCAACTTAACAACATGTCAACTTGCTCGAACCGTTTCCATGGCAACTGAGACGCACACCGAAACTCTATTTGAATGAGGTTCTTTTCCCCAAAGACATTCTACAGGATGTTCATCGGATTTGCATCCATGAGTTTCATTCTCAAGTGAAGGTTGAAGGCTGCTTCTCATCGGCGACGACATTCTGAATAACAATAAATGCTTGTCGAGTGGAACTTTGTCGATCGTCCGCCTGCTTCTGACGTTGAAACAAACTCATCAGAGCGGGATGGTCGATCCTTTGTTTTCTAGGGGGAACCCAACCTCAATGTGACATGGAACTTGTTCACACGAGAAAGATTCATTCGAGGAGTAATTGACTCATGACTTAGTATGACGCGCATTGTGAAATGCATTTGAAGGCGAGTTTTATTTGATCATTTTCTTGATCATGTCGCCGCTTCCTTTGACTGCGAAATGTCCATTTCCCACGGGAATGCATATTCTTTCTCTCAGAGCTGACGGCATCACGAAGAACTAGATACGCTCGCACCATGGAGCTTCGTATTAAGTAATCAATACCGACTCGGAAACGAGAATGCTATGTGGGATGGCGAGAATAGTGACATCTTTCATGCACAACTTTCCTGCAATGAACAGGAAAATCTGCGTGTCCATTGAACACGTGCCATATCAGGCGAAAAAGGATCGGTTGCATTCGTTGGAAACGTCTACACTCTTAGAAAATCCGGACGTTTTGGGGGGTAAAAAGGGAGCAAACCGTGAGCTTTTCGAATTTACTCTCTTATCACTCACCAAATGCTCCCTCATCGTTCGTATTGAAGCGAACAACTTGAAGTTCTTCGCCAGGCCACTAGATGGAGGTAAGGGTCTCGCTTTTCGCAAAGTACACAAAAGTTCCCTTCCCTCTTTCCCTGGAATCGTCCCTTGCAGGATTGTTTAGTACCTTGCTATATGTTTCGGCTAGTCTCATTATAGGAATAAAAAAACACGGACACTTAATCATTTGTTATCCACATATTCAAGACATATTCAAAGAGTCCAGGCCATAAACAAGCTCATATTCCTATTAAGAACCCTTTTGGAATACGTGTGGAATCATGTATCATTCATAATGCGGGTAAAAGAGCGAAAACGTATTGGGGACACGTGATTTACTCCTGGCGTTTTTCCTCGATCCCTTTACATCCTGAAAACGTTGACCCTGGGATGGAAAGTGAAGCATCGACTGAGCACGAAATATTCTGTTCCTTCTTGTTCGTTGAAGAAAATCGCCTGACGCCATTCTCCGCCTACACGATGAGAAGCAACAGTAATCACCTGCGACGTAAATCTTACCTAGTTTGAACACACTAGAAGGTCATGAAACACTTTTACTTTTTCAATTTCGACACTTCCACTACATGTAGAAAATTGATGGCTTCCGAATAAAACTTTTTCCTTGCAAATATGTGCTACAAATGGAATAGTTGCGAGGGATTTCACTAATTCCCTTTAATGCCATATGTCTGAATGGAATAGTGCGATGCCTCCTGGCAATTGAGGGAGCACGATTCAAATCGGTTTTCACATTCCTGCATAAACCTCTTCATCGACCTTTCATCCAGTGAGAGCCGATCTCTTTCGATTGACACATGACGCTCATTGACTCCTTGCAGAATGTCGAAAGACTCCGCCCCCTTCTTAGCTTGAAAGATCCCCTAATACTATAACAGTTTCATTGGCAAGGGCGTCATACATATGGCCTGCGGGCCGGATCCGGCCCTCGAAGATGGTTCATCCGGCTCGCCGTCTGAACTTGAAATTTAAGCCTGGATTGACTCTGAACATCCTGCGTGCAAGAGCCTATACGTGTGGCCTAAAGGCATCTGCAGGGTAAGGAATTCAGCCCACAGATCGATTTGAGTTTGTCACCCCTGTTCTATAGCAACCGAACGGGAAAAAATAATAATTTTGAAGGAACATATTGCCCCCCCCCGCCTTCAGGAAATTCTATTCAATTTTTTATTACAAACATGCCCATGATTTTCAGCATTTGTGCAACATTAGGCTTTACAAAATACATCTGTTGAAGTGAACGAAGACTTTTTATTTCCAAATAATTTGGCGATTCAATGAAAGTGCTCTTTAGTGCCACTATCTCCTCACAAAACAATAAGCTCGAAATGGATTTGTCAGTGTCCTTCAAATCTTAATTGGCGGAACAATTCAAGTTAACTTTATTATTCAGAGTAACTGGTTTTTTGGATTTTTCATTCATGGTGCCCCACAAGTACTTATCGGTACTTCAATCATCTGGCAACCACATATTCGAGTTTGAGCAGGTCATCCATCTTCCTTACCTCCTTCCTTCATCCGAGGGGAACAGTGCATCCATGATTTTCATTCTCATGTGAGGGGTTTTTGTTTCTCATAGGCGACGACATCGCGAGTAACTATGAATGCTCCCCTAAGCATGGAGCTTCGTATAGAAAATGCTACATGGATGTGAGAGTAGTCATATCTTTAAATGAAGAACAACTCTAAAGTACATGAAAATCAGAGTGTGGATGGAACACGCGTCTGATGAAGTAAAAGAGGATCGGTTAAGTCCGTTGGAAATTTCTGGGGGTGTGTCGAAGGGCAGATGGATATCACCTGTGGAGGGGGAGGAGGCGAGGGGGAAGAGACAAGGTCGAGGACTCCTGCCCCAGGCTACCAGAACGGGTATAAAAAGGCGTTGCGGATCCCCTTTTTCCGTCCACTCTTCCGTCAGCCTCTGCCTTCGTTGATTTGTGAGTTGCTCCTGTTACTCTTTTCTCGAATGTTTCTTTAACCTTTCAGACCTGGCGTGCAGCACGAAATTTTCAATTACAATCACAATCAAAAAATGCCAAAAATGATATTATTCCGATAGCGGCCTTAATTCAGGTCTGAAAGGGTTAAATCCAGAAGTGAGCTGGAATGATCATAGTAAAAGCGCATTTTGTATTTCTGATCGTACGGGTAAAGGGGCGGGAACTCCTGAGAGACACATTGTGGTGGTACACTCCTGGCTATTGACTTTGTCCCCTTCCATCCTGAAAATCTCTGCCCTGGAATTCCGCATGGAATTGGAACCGATCCGAGCTAGTCACGGATCCGGTCTAAATGTGAATACAATCATTTGGATAATTTCGGAAGATTGGTTAAGCCCCTTTCGTTCATGGTCGGTGTTTCACCTGGTTTCACCATTTTCCGAGCTTTTTTTTATGCTGGGGATCGTGGTTTTGAGATTATTAAAGAACTCGTGAATTTCATTCCCAACCAACCCAGGCACTAATTCTTCGAAGAGGTCCTACAGAACAGATGCGATTTCCTATTGAACTGGAGTAACTGGATGTAACGGTGTGGAGTCGCCCTCCCGTATCCCCACTCCCAATTCTAAGATGATTCATCTGGAGGCTGGGCTTGGTGTAACCCTCGTTGAAACTCTCGTTAACCTGGTGAAATTTCTCCTGAGAATGAATCTGCCTGATTAGCAACCGATAGTTCTAAAGCATTTCTTTGTGTTGATTTCTAACTTTCCCAGGCTTTCCCGTTATCTTGCTCGTGCCAAGTACCTGGTATCCAGATTTTCGGTCCTGAAAGCATTGTGTACCCAGTTCTAAATGCTTGACTTTATTCCTTTATTCCAAATTCCCATCCATGAACAGTGGCGGTTACTGAGCAACTTCAGTAAATATTTTCTGCGCACATTCTGAGCCACAACTGCTTCATAAGAGAAAAGACTGAAAGAAAGTATATTTCTAAGCAATGGCGCCGAAACCTTGCAGCATAATGCATACGCTCAATTCGGATGTTAATACCCGATAGAAGATCCATGATATTTTTTAATCTGAACAGTATGAAATCGCGAGACTAGCTTGGTTTGCTTAAGTTTTCAAATCGAAGCATTGTTACCAGTTCTGTGTTTCATTACATCTCGCTACATCAACTAAGGAGTTGTAATCCAATGTGCTCGTATACAACTAACATTTTAATGATGAAATGTTAACGTAAACTTCCCAGTAAAGAAATTACGGAGCTTAGTGGGAATGAATTTTTATTTTTTTTTTAAATTCTTTTTATTATAGCCTGATCCTTTTCCTACTCATTGAATCACATATTGAATGAGTCACTTGAACGAATGTTAATTTTCGTCTAACCGAACCTTCAGTCATTTTTGTAACTTGTCAAATTTCAAATACATTTCTTTTCCTGAGTTCATATTCTTTCATATGATGTTTCTGTACATCATTTAGAGCTCGCGAAAGACTGTCATATAGAGTGCGTGGAAAAATAATGCGCCCGTGTTTGAATTTGTAAAACAGGTTGCTCCATTGCTCATGCTGTGCATGTTTTAGAATACACGCAGC
>CAJPEV010000300.1:0-61461 GCA_905338385.1 Darwinula stevensoni
CTTTGAAAAGGTAAATTCCGGGTAGTGGAGTTAGGCGTAGGGTTGGGGTGTCTACCTGGCCTCAACCCCCCCCTCCCCCCCCTTGCCGATTTCCTGCCTACGCCACTACCTTCATTCCATCAAGGCAGTTTTCATTCCTTTTGCTCCCTGAGTAAATCTCTCGATGATCGGAATGGACGATATAATCCGAAGGACACGTCACAATGATCGTCCTTGCATCGTGGAGGAAATCCAGCAGCAGAAGTAAAGAGGACATCGATTCCGAAGAATACATTTCCACCTTCAGAGGAGCTAATACTAGGGAAGGTCGAGTGAAAACAGCAAAACTCGCCCCAAAAATCGTACGAATGGCGCATCTTCATGATATTGAGTACAAATCTTAGGTACATTGGTGTAGTGCTGAAAGTGTAATTGGCACCACTGCTTGCAGACGATTACATGCGCTACCCATTTTTACCTAGTAAAAATGGTTACCTCCATTGAAAGGGCGTCCAAGGTCTGTGATACAGCTTTTTATATCCAGAAGGTGCGAAACTACTTGATATCCATAGAATGGATCCATAGATGGCCGTTTATGGTGAGACGTGTTCGTCCTAGAGAATATATGAATGGTGCAAAATGTTTCGTGGCGGACGTCTATACGTTGAAGACAAGCCCAGACCCAAACTAGCCAATGTCGTCATCACGAACGACAACCGAGCGAAGGTGGGCAAGGTGATGAGAGCAAACACACCCGTGTTTCTGGATGCCGCAACCACAGAAGAGGGAATTAACCACGAGTCTGTGCACACAATCGTCCAAGATCGCCTCCGGTTCCATTTGCTGTGTGCCAAATGGATACCCAAGCGTCCGACCGAAGGCCAAAAGAACGTCCGCAAGGGTCTCCCTCTCGCACGTCTGCGGCGCCACCATGTTGATGAAGGGGACAGCTTTTTGGCCTGTATCGTGGCACGTGATGAAACGTGGCGTCATCCTATTGAGACCACTCGGACGATGACGTGGTCGAGGCAGTGAGAAAATGGTGCCACCAGACACCGATGTTGCTTACGAAAGTGCCGTAAAAATAAAATCAGGTCGAGCGGTGGGGTGAGCGTCTCGATGCCCGTAGAGAGGACTTTCAATCAACGCTGCATGGACAGCTAATTTAATTTAATTGCCGTTTTCATTTCACTGACCCTAGTACTTTCGATACCGAGTGAGAGACATCAGTAGATCGTCTCTCTTATAAATACTCAAAGAGGCTAGTTTCTCCTATTCTAAATGTTTGCTCTTCCTAGGAAGTGCGCAATCTAAAAAATAAAAAGGTGGGTTGCCTCGAAGCAGAGGGCGGGATGGACTCTTTAATCTTTCCTTTATCACTCTTGCACGAGTTCGAGTGCATTGTATTCTAGATCAAAGAGAGCGAAGAGAGCTCTCCAACGACATAGAGTTCACCGTGTTCGCGACACAAATTCTGAGCAACGAACGAAAATATAAAGGGCTACATCCGCTCAAAAAAAAAAAAGAAGATAAGCTTGGGGGGAGAAGGGGGAGAGGAAGAGTGCTCTTTCTTTTGTTAAAGGATAAGTCGTCGGGGTCGTGTGGCGAGACACGTGTCCAAATAAATCCCCAGCGGAGCTCTTTATAAGCCTAAAAAAATGGCGAAAACTTCATAGGCGAGCCGTGAATTTAGATGTGTTTCGCAAGCTCGCCGACTCGACTTCAAATAACGAAAGGATTTCATAGAGGAGTATCTAAAGGCTCGACACTAAGTATGCAGGAAGTTCGGGAAGTGGCATGTAGAAGATGGAAGAGCCAGATGGAGAACGTAACCCAGTTATCTGAATCCGCGTTACCACCCGAATCCTATTGAACGAGAAAGAATGACTTCCGTTGGATTGATTCTTAGAAATCGGCCCTGCGATTGCACACCACTCAGAGAGTTGGGACTACTTCAATGGCGATTTCGAGGAACGCAATCAACGCCTGGCCTATAATCTACACCCACACCGACGGGCCCAATCGTTTTCCTTTCCCCCCACTGAAAAACAGACCAGATCTCTCGGCTTCGAAAGCGTATCTCCCCAACGTCTAGTGACTATGATCTATAGACAACATACGAAAGGCTTCTTGCTCGATTGAGATCCATCGAGACCCCTCCCCCGTTTCTCTCCGCGTATCTTATCCCGTCCGCGGAATCATATATCAATGTAAAAAACAGACGATGAAGGCGGTACTGCTGCCAACTCGTCATGTGCCAAGTGGAATTGCCAAAGCCTTAGGTCGAAGGCCGGGAAGCAGACCATCTTCATCCCTCATCTGATCATTCGATATCCGTGGCGAATGGCTAAGCTTCCTATGGTTTCCAGAAATGTACACATAATTAGTCGACTATTCGACAACTATTTGTAAACTTATTTTCATGTTATATTTCAAGTGGTAGTTCCACGGGGCTATATCTAGTTCTACAGTACTTAAAATAGTTTTGAGGAAAGACAAAAACTAATTAAAATAGCGCTTGCGAGTAGATATTAAACTTGAAGTCCAGAATCATAGGAATGAATCGAAGATTCGACGAGTGCAACAGAAAGAAAAACGGATGATGTCAACCAGTTCGGATTGCTTCATTGTCTTCGATTCAAAAGAGACAGGAATGCATCTGCAGTTACATGAGTTAATATACTTGGCTGCCCATTTCTGCACCTTGTTTTTCTAATACCTCATCTCTTATGGAGTCATGACAGAGTATTAATCCCTCCCCTAACTTTGACGCGTCATCCTTCGAAGCTGAAAATGACTGGGCAATGCACATCAAGTTATATAATCGATATAATTATATAATCCTGGCAGGAGGTTAAAAGAAGGAAGCCAATATTGAGAAGTTGAGAGCCATCTACAGGGTGTCTCAAAAAAAAGTTAACGCTGTAATAATGACTTTTCCTGGTATTATATTGAACTTGATTTTTGAAAGACTTTTACTTTAAAATGTTCCTCCAGTAAAGAATTTGTGTGTGAATCCTCTTTACCTCCTTTTTGCCTCCTCTTTACTTCATGTATGATCGTAATCCATCCCTCATGCCCCTCAGCCTCCTCTTGGCCCCCTCTGCCTCCCACCCTTCATACCTCCCATGTCCCCTCCATTTGAGTTCAGAAAAGTAATGATGTCAATAATGTCTCTATTACATTGATAGTTGTGTTGGTGTTGAACTGAACTGCGAAATGAGTGCATCCATTTCTGTCCATGAAATAACGTGGATTGCAAAAACTGAAACCGACTTTGGGTGCTACACTATAATATTCGACGTTCGAATGCTACTTATATTTCATATTGAAAGAGTCTCGAATAACTATATTTCGGTTTTAAATTGCTATATTTTCTGGTTTTTTTTTGTCAGCGATTTGACAACCCAGATTATTTTTGCCAATCTTGATGCTTTCCTTGGACACGAGCAAATTTGATTGTCCTGTCTGGTGCAATCCACTCTGGATGAGATGGGGCAGGAATGCAAGAAAATCCCTTATTTCATGACGTCAGGCATCTTCCTCGACTATCCTGTCCGTTCCATCTTGAATAGGATGAAGGAAATGTCTCCCTCTGGAGATCCCGATATTCCTTAGATTCTTCCTTCCCCTCTCTCTCTCTCTGATGGAACTCGAGGGATTTCTTCGAAGAATATAGTACCTATCCATCCTCTCTTGTTGGGAGATGACTTCTAATCTGATCCTTCCTTGTCCTCCCCCGAGCTACACTATTTAGGGGTTCCTCCAACAAAAAATAATACCTCATATTGTTCCGTGTTTTTGATCGGGAAGATTGCATCGAAGGAGGACGTGACTATATGCAAGGAGCCGGATCCCATCTTCTTGTTTGTCTGCTGAGAATTTCTCAATAATAAGTGTTGACGTAACCGATATCAAGCGGAAAATGTCCGATTATTACAGATGACTTCATCCCATTTTAGAATCATAATGATGCTTCGCGGAAAATTTCCAGAAGCAGGCCTCTGGAAATTCTCCTGGAGGCTTCTGAAGGGCTTCTGCAGGAAAGCGAACAGAACGGGAGTTGATGGAAGGATTCTTTTAATCAGAGATATTATTTTCTCTTCTGAGAAACCTCGGGAACTCGTTTCCTCTGGGTATTCGTGGATACAGGCCACCGCACTCATTGCAAGAGGGAGATGAGAGAGCCCTTGTAGGGATTCTTCCAAGGGCAGCACGTGTCCAATAGGAATAGGCGACAGACCACGTGTCTTTTCCTTTGGTTAACAGGTGTGAATAGAGAAAACATGCCATCATTTTTACACGTGCCCTGATGGCCTCCTCGCTTTCCTTGAACCTCTTCCAGGAAAATCGATGCTCCCATCGATTCTCCTGGAAGAGAAGGAGCAGACTCGGAGTCCATATGGACCTAGAAAATGGGAATCCGCAAGCGGGGTTCTGCGAAGTCATTTCAGCTCTAAGTATATACATAACCGCCAAATGTCGGAATACAAAAGCTGAGAGAAAAGCCTGGGAACGGAACGCAGTGTGTTGAGAGCAACATTACTATTCATGGCATATCATATGTATCAAATTAGATCCAATGCATAGCAAAAACCGCTGGTTTCACTTTGAAATATGAGATAACCTCGAAGGGGGAGAAATATTATATAATTTTGAAATATGGAAAACCCTGTTCGTAGAAAATATTGGCCTGTTGACAGCAGCATGTAGACATGCAGACTCATCCGTAATGGTGTAATGTACATGGGCTGTGGATCCTGCACATGTAGATTTGTACGTAGACATTCTCTCGAACATAGACAATCTTGATTCAACTCAAGAGTGATTCGCGGTGTGTTCTTGTGTTATGGGATTCAAGAAACCGACAATGTTCGACATAAGAGTGATTAAGTGGTGGTGATGTGGTGAGGGTATGGACAGGCCTCCACACCTACCATATTCCATACTCAGGCCATTGTTTTACATCTTCAATGTGGGAAAAGATAAAGTGTACCCCAAGTCATCATGCATACTGAATAACTTTCCCCGTGATTTACGGGAGGGGAGAGAATTGCATATCACCAAGAAATCTCAATATTCACGCCAATTTTATGTTATGACACAACGATTATTTTGACCAAGGGAGTGTCAGAGAATTGAAAGCACAATTGATTCTTTAATATTTTTTAACAGTGTACTTTCGGGAGAGTTGATCACTAGAGCAGAAAACATTGAGCCAAATAAGGATTTCGACTCACACTCGAAAGTCGCCATTCCCACTACCAAAGGTCACATCTGGCTTATCCAGTTACCAATGAGACTTTTGGCACTGCCTTTCGGAGACCATTTTCTCTATATCCTATTGAAAGGAGACAGCAGATTTCAAAGTCTGCATTACTGCCTTACAGCATTCCTCAAACATCCTTGTCGTTCCCTTAGTTCCCAAAATGTATGTCAAAAGGTAAACTTTAGAACACTCTTCAAGGCAGAAGCACTCACAGCCCATAAGCTAAGAGATACACTTGGCGGCGGATACTAAGCTGCATGTAGTGAGAGGCAGCAGGAGTAGAGCAAAACCCTCTTATGCAAAAACTTACCTGTTCAACCACCTCTTGATATGATCCTGCGTCACTTACAATGCTCCTTCTTATCGCTATATCTCCCAACTTTGGCCCAGTTTGTTTCTGCATATCAGTCAAATGACAACTGTGAGCTGTTAAAAGAAAGAAAAATGTTTCTACTTCAGTGACAATTGAGAGACAAAAGAGTTTCACGTTCGATGTGGAAGAAAGAGAATTTTAGAGAGAATCATGAAATCAATGCGCAAGTTTAGGCAATGTGAGTACCGACTGCGAGTCCCCATCACTTTCTGGCACTCCTTTTTATTTTCAGATTCATTTTCGAATATGAGTGATGGTTGACAGCGGAAAGTAAGATAATGGAAACAGTCGTGCTATGAGAAAATACCTGCGCTTGGGAAGCATGATAGATTGCTCAGAAAATGTCAGTGACTTATTTCCATTTGCAACAGCCAGTGACATTTTCGACAGTTTGGATAATACATTTCCTTCTCGATACTTTTTGTATCACGCACTTCAAAACAGTTCATTTTTCCCTTTCATTAAGCAACAAGAAATGAATTAGGAAAATGGAAAGGAGTATCTGAAAGTGATGATATTCGCATTCGATTCTCTCATGTAATCACTTGTGCATGGATAAGCATTATATTCCCTGAAATTCTCTTTCCTTCACGTGAGGCATGAAACTTTTTGGCTGCCCTTCCTATGAACCCTGGGAAAAATATTACATGGCACAGAATCTGCTCGCAGGGAGTTTATATGGCCAACGTCACCGCCGGGGTGAAAAGGTGCAGTCTCCAGAGGAGCTCTTTCCCTTTTCCGTCTTAAGGTCAGAAACGAAAATGAGGACTGAATTATGAATGAGACACACGCATATTTCGCGACCCATATTGTTATCCCCAGAAGGACGTTTCACCTCCTCTCTTTCTTCGCTTCACGGTGGCGGTGGCGTCATTCTTTTCTTGGACCTCGTCTCCTCCCGTCCGATGAATCCAAGATTGTGCCCATTCTGCGGCTGCTGGCAGAACAAAAACAGGAAACAAGATAGATGTGCCGCATCCGAGCAGAGATGGAGTCGGAGGAAAGCTGCATCGATTTCTTCTCTCTCCGCCTCATTCGTCTCGACGGTAGCTGAACTCGGAAAGAGTTTTGACTCCATGGGACGACCCGTTCCTTGCGTGATACCGCATCACCTGGGTCTCGGTGGGATTCATCAACTCTCAAAGGGAGACGAATCGGCCTCCCTAGATCAATCCATTCGTCTCGAAAGGCTTTTCCGTCCCCCATTGCCACACCGACTCGTTTCTCGAGCGAAGCTGACGACGAGGTCGATCCGATCGATGGACCTGGCTCGCGAGGGGGAGGAACTGGATTGCACGTGATGCAAGTAAGGGTAAACGCGTGTTTTGTGTTGGCGTGCCCTTTCTTTTCATGGCTGTTCTATGCATGCATGGGTGGTGAGGGACAAAGAGATGGAGGAAGAGGAAGACTGCATGGCGGGCTCGAAACAGAACCGGCTTTCGTCCCTGTGTCATCGATTGCATCAGACCGTATCACGTGCTCGTCCCTCCATGCACTGCGTGTTTATGGCATGATTCATGCCTCCTTCTCCGCCTGGCATGAATTTTCGTCGAAAGACATTGCACATTGCAATGTCTTCCTACTTTGCACGATCTCGTAGGCACTATCCAATTGTTACCGAGGGGACGTAGGCCTCGCTAGAATTTTATGTAAGTCAGAAACAGCAGAGTTGTCAAGGGGTTGGTCCGCCTTAAATACTGTATGCATTTTATGCAGGACTTTTATACCTCTCTTCGGGGTTTTTTTTTCTTGATACGGGAAACAAGAAGAAATCGTTCCTGGTAGCTTTCAACGGACTCCATAATGAGCTGAGTCTCAAGTGGTTCGAGGATGAAAGCCAGGGTGAATGGTTTGTAATAATTGAAAGGAACGAGCCACCCTCCTCTGCAGGTGAATTGAAGGGTATTGCAACTACAATCGTCTCCGGCGAAGATCGATCGGCCTCTCCGCGCGGAAGGGAATTAGTCGACCGCTTTCGTGGCCCACTCAACAAATTTCCCTTATACCCGAACCGGGTACGGAGGAAAAGACGCACCTCTGTTCCAATGCTTATTTCTGGACAACGACGAAAGCTTCTGCTGTGTTTGTCCCACCTAGTATCTTCATGTTTTCTATTACGTAAACCTCGTTCAGAATTTTCCGTCAGCTGGTTTAGCACTTTAAATTTTGCCGGTAAAATGTCTGAAATCTCCATCCAGGGAGTCCCAACTGGATGAAAGATGGGGCGGCCTTGCGTCTGGACGACAGCATTCAGCTGCTGTTTTTATCGAAGCTCTTTTGCTTTTCGCTGCTCTTTTAACTCTGGAACTACCTGTTAGATTTTTTTGTCACACGTCTTACCCACTGGGTCTATTGGATCCACTATCTATTTACTCAATACAGAAGCGCAAAAAAGGAATATGGTAAAATATACAGAATTCTATTTTATTGGTTACTGTTGATAGTTTGACAAATACTAAAAAACACTCAGGAGTTCGTGCTCTGGGAGTCATTGGGTCCTTCGGTCCCAGAAGGTAGTTTCGTGGGTAAGTAAATCAGTTCATGCCTTCTTTCAGAAAGCACGCTTCGATACTACTGTCTGCCTAAGACAACTGCATGGTCATAACTAACGCGATAGACTAGCTGGAACGAAAACGATGAAGCGTACTGGCTTCCTATTTCTGCGTGAGGCCAATAGCAGAGGGGGATTTCCAGGAACTTCACTAGCAACTTCCGAAATGCTTCTGCGACTAAACCACCTGGAGAAAAATGTAAATATATTTTTGTAAGGAAGACAAGACATAGGTTCATGTATCTTGGAAGATACATTGACCGATTTCCTCATATTTAAATTCAAACAGCGGTGCGTTTTTTTCTCCGCACCCGGTATATTTGCATGGTTCCAGGTATCCTTCCAGATCCGTTTTCAAACAATCTCGATGACGCAGCGTGGAGCTTCCGTTTCGGTGCAATCCTTTCTTCTCCAACGAGCACAGAGAAACGACGGAGCCGTGGCAGAGGGAAAAAAAGTGAGTGGTCTACGAAATACGAAAGACGTTGTCGATGTGATACAGGAACAGCCGAGATGTAACTTTCTTCCGAGAAATCGCATCTGACACAAATGACATCCTGCTGGTCCTCATCTGTTCTCATCTCCACTCTCATACATCCAGTAATTCTCCTTCCCCTTGCTTTTCTCATTGCCACTCGTGCGTCACATAACATGATACTCTGGGGCTAGGTGGTGTCTCTCGTCTCCGTTCGCTGTCATTTCTTGTCTCCCATAGCAACAGGGCTTGTCCTCTTCCAAAGCCATCCCAATTTCCTCTCTGATTCGCACCATTCCACTTGGCAAGGTTTATTTGTTTTTTATTTTTTTTTTTACGGGGTTAATGACCACTCGCACCTTAACCCATGGGTCATTCTAACCCAATACGCCCCAAGAAAAACAATGAATTTTAATTTATTTAATCAAACGTAAGCCTCTCTATAAACAAACGATCCTCATTCATATTCTTTCTGGATCTGAGAAAGAGGGCATTGATGTTGTGAAATATCATATTTTTTAGGTAACTGATGGTCACATCTCTAAGGTCTACAAAAAGATAGAAAACTTTAAGTAGCTTTTGATACTCATGTAGGTGTGATCATTCGATCCTGAAATATTCAAGTTCCATCCGTGATGGGTGAGATAAGGCCCTTTGAAACTGGTTCCATCTCTCGTTCGAGGAAACTGTTGAATAGAGGGCATTCATGCGATTAATTCTTTTCTGCCTTTTAGAATGACGGAAAAATCCATATCGGAGCTCCAGGACGTGCATATGAATCAAACCAGATCGCTGTTGTAGTCCTTATTTCTTAGTAAACAATTACTTGATAAAAAATTAAACATGATGAAATCTGGAGTAGAAAGATTCGCCTTAGATGGTGTTGGAGACCAACATCTACGGTATGTTGATGATCTGGTCCTATTTGCGAAGACCTGCAAGGCAACTAATTCACTGGGCTCAAAGGAAGTTGCACAGCTGCATGCATGCGGAATCCTCCCCCCCCCCCATGCAATGCGGAAGACCTTCAGATTCCCACATCAATGAATGGCACTCGATGCAGCATAACCATTAGTGTCGGCGTATTTAAGCTGGTGGAAAGATTTAAGTACCTAGGGCCGCGATTCAGATAGTAAAACCGGTTACTATAAGATGGTGTTGCATGAATTAGTCGGGCGCTGGTCAGCCTATAGAATGCTAGCAAACACTTGGTCTCCAAGCGAGTAATGAGTCAGCAAACTATCTTGAAAATCTTTAAGATGTCTTTGATGAACAAACATCTTGAAGATAGTCTTCCCAGTGCTTCTGTTCATCGCATAGGCGCCGAACCCACGGAACTCCCCCCGACAATGTTATTGGGGAGGCGATGTTCCCAAAGATTGGCCAAGATACACCAAAAGTAGGGCACTTTGAACATGGAAAGCAAAATGCCGTGTTACAAAAAAATGAAATATATATATATATATATATATATATATATATTTCCCTCTCCGTTTAGTAAATCAACTGGAGATCTCCAGGACTGTGTAAGGGTATGAAGTAGACGGTTGAGGACGCAAGGGCACAAATTCAAAATGATGGATGCAGACGGTGATAAGGACCAAACGTTGAAGTGTGGATGCCGAGGGGTCTTTATACCTTATCCTGGTCGTCAAATCATCTGTCAGGTCTCATTGCATAGGCACCGACTTGTAAAAAATATTGGGGAGGCAAGTTCTTAAGGCCCTTGAAATAACAATGACAGAATTATTCCAGGATCCATTGGGGCAGCTCAGTACAGTATTATTATGGTAGCAGTGACAAGCGGGAGGGAGGGGGGGGGGGTGCTGGGCATGGCCCTTCCACCCCATCCCCTTACGGCAGTGGTTCTTAACCCATGGGTCGCGACCCAATTTGGGCCTAGCCATTTTGAGTGGGTCGCCAAGGGTCTCCAGTGACTGTCTGAACTTTCCTTTATAGTCATGCCACCCAAACATGCCTTTCCTCCTATCAGTCTGTCAAATGCTAAAAAATGGCAGTCTGGATTCTAACCATGTCGAACTACCTCGTAGCATTTGGGTCGCAGCCAAAAAAGGCTGAGAACCACTGCCTTACGGAGTGACTCAGGGATCTCCCCCTCTAAACATTAAGCTTAATGTTTAGAGGGGGAGATCCCTGAGTTTAGCTCTAAACATTAAGGAAAATCATATTTTTCATTTCTTTCGTGAAGCAGCATTTTGGTTTCCAATTCTCCATGTGCCATACTTATGTTGAAATTTGGCTGTTCTTCGGGGGGCGTTGCCCCTTAATAATATAGTTGGGGGGGCACGTGCTCCCTTGCCCCCCTGGGTTCGGCGCCTATGGTCTCACCATAATGTATAGTACATTTCCAATGAGCGTGAGGCAGGGCTATATATTATTAGGCCCAGCCTGTTCATCCTGTATACAGAGAGGATCATGAGATCAGTCGAGGAAACCTCAGTAGGAGTTAGAATTGGAGTAAGATAATGAAATAACCTCAGATATGTAGATGATATGACCCTAATAGCAGATACTGAGAGGGATCTCCTAGAGCTCGAGGACAGTCCAGAGCAAGAGTCAGGAATCCGGCTTATAGCTGAATGCGAAGGAAACCAAGGTAATGACAATTAGTGAAGATCATATTGAGACCAGAATCATTGTTGAAGTCCGAGAACAAGTCAGCTCTTTCAGCTACCTCGACTCAGTCATTTTTGAAGACGCAAAATGCAGCTATGAAATCCTGTTAAAATTTACAGGTGATTTTCTGCTAAGATGATTATTAGCCAAGGACATTCGTATTTGACAGGTACAAATCATTAAAAGATGGACGTGAAAGTGTACGTAATGAACCGCCGCTGCGTGGCGAGGTGGCTGCGGTCTTGCAACATGTTTTTTATTCTCAACACTTTCACGTCCATCTTTAAATGATTTGCACCTGTCAAATACGGATGTCCTTGACAGGCAATTATCATCATTCTGTGCAGACATTCGCCTGTAAATGTAAACAGGTTTGATTTCGTTGATTAGAAGTTTCAGGATTACTCGCTGTTCCACCTTCTTTGTAAATCGGCGAGTCCTATATGCCAGCAGAAACAAGCTCCCTTCGACGAGCTGCAGAGTAGGCAGCGACGAAATCGAAAGGGCTCCTGAAAAGAGAACGATCCCTTCAAAACTGATCTCATTCCATTTTTAATGCATATTTCAATGCTCCGATAATACGAGGGGCGTACCGAAAGTAATGAGCCCTAATTTATTAGAGGAGAACCACTATTCGGACAAGCCTTGTTTCCGCTACTGATGGACATCAGGAATTTCATTGTTTATGCCCAGGTGGCAGCACATTAGCAATTGAAAATGGCGCTTACTATGGATGGTGTATTGAAGTAAAAAAGTTTTGATAGAGTTCCTTACAAAATATGTAACCCCTGAAAACATTCATGTGTGGCTGCAGAATGTGTATGGTGAGTCTAGCAGCTGTTATGCACGTATGAAACGGTGGGTACTGCATTTCAACAGTGAAAACAGTGACATCGAAGGCAACCTACGTTCAGGTAGGCCATCCAGCGCTGACACTTACAGCAAAACGGGTGTTACACGACGCCTTCCTTCCCTGATTGTTACGTGACGATCATTTATCATGTAACAGTCAGTCGACGATCATTTCGGATTAGTTCATCCACATACGTTTTGCTGTCAAGTGTCAGAGCTGGGTGGCCTGCTTGAACGTGGGCTGTCTTCGATGTCACTGTTTCCACTGTTGAAATGCAGAACCCACTGTTTCACATTTGCATAACTGTTGTTAGACTCACCATGCACATTCTGCAGTCGCACATGAATCATTTCAGAGGGTTACATATTCTTTTGTGAGGAACACTATCAGAGCTTTTTGCTTCAATACGCCATCCGTAGCAGGCGCCATTTTCAATGGCTACTGAGCTGCCATCTGGGCATGAACAATGAAATTCCAGATGTCTATCAGTGACGGAAACATGATATTTTGTGTGAATAAAATCTCAGGCTTGTCTGAATAGTGGTTCTACTGGAATAAATAAGGGCTCATTACTTTCGGTATGCCCCTTGTAATTATTTTGACCTTCTAGCTGGCAGAAAAGGAACTCAATTGCCTGCTCCAACAGGATCCTCGAACGAGTTTCGAAGAGCCATATCTCCCAAATCCATCACGGAAAGAACTTGAAATCTACAGGATTTATTGATCGTATTTACATAGATATTTAAAGTGACTTGGAGCTTTCTTTCTTTTGGCAGACCATCATATGTAACCATCAACTATTTAAAAAAAATTTGACTCTCACAACTTCAAAACTCTCTTCTCAAAACTTTTCATCTCAAGTCTGCTAAGAAGATGATTGAACATTGGTTCTTTCAAGAAGGGCTAAAGTTTGATTATTCCTGCATGAAATTCATTTGTTTTCCTTGAATGTAGGCAGGAGAGGTAACCGCCAAGGTGCTTGTATTCCGGGGGAAACGTCAACATTCAGGAAATGACAACTACCAAGAAAATATCAATAAACTTGATTTTCTAGTCTCCTCCTTTCAATGGAGACCCATTCCCATTAAAGTCTAGCAGTAACATTAGACATGAATAATAAAATATCGGCTGCTTTTACTGAATTAGCCCCCCCTCCCCTATTTAATGATTGATACCTTCAAAAATACTTATCAAAGGAAAGTGAAGTTTCAGCTGAGAATGATTTTAAAGAAGGTATTAACGTAAACCTCCGATTACCTACTCTGACATGAGTCCAAGAAAATACCCTACAAGCCGGCAGAGCTTTGGAATGGAGGAGTAGGCTGTATTGGGTTTTCAATTCCATTTCACCGCTATCCCAACGGGACATGACTGACTGAATCTAAATTTGGTTAACGTGTTCAGTGTCCATTCAATGCTTCATTGTCAATTTTGATGGCCAGTTTTAAGATTTCTCGTCTTTAATTTTTTTAAGTAATAGACTAAATCTACAATATCTTTAAGAAACTTAAAATGGTTTATTATATTCTGAAAGAATCATGTCTGCACCTGGAATGAAAGTTATTGAAGTGTCCCAAACTTGGCAAAATGCGAAAGTTGGAATTAGTATAGCAAATTCGTGAAATGTGACTAGTGTAATGTATTATTGGACAAGTATAATCCAGCATGAAAGACATCCAAATGCTGGATTCGCTACCAATACCAACTTTCCCATTTTTTTAATATTTGGGATTGACATTTTACAATTTTCTGAACTTAAGTAAGTTTAGAATAGCTTGATTTCAAGCTTTAAAAGTAGCATTGAACCATCTTTCTGGTTTGAACAGTTTGGGAGACGTTGTTTTTGTCTGAGATGTAATTTTGTCCTTCCACCCTAAAACGTAAGGTAACACAATACAGCCTACTCCTCCATTCCAAAGCTCTGCCGGCTTGTAGGGTATTTTCTTGGACTCATGTCAGAGTAGGTAATCGGAGGTTTACGTTAATACCTTCTTTAAAATCATTCTCAGCTGAAACTTCACTTTCCTTTGATAAGTATTTTTGAAGGTANGTGACAGAGCGCCGAAAAACCTCTGTACAGCCCTGTGGTAGGGAGGGGGGGGGGGGGGAGGGTGAAGACAGCCTATTAGAAAAAACTGCGGGCCTGTTTCGGTGAGTGAGGCACCGACGGACTTACGTAGCCTTACATAGCGATAGCTTCTCTCCTGGGTCCGAAGTGTTGTTTATATTGAGAAGTGCTTCCAACGAATTCTGAGTTAGTGGTGCATAGCTTGACTTCTCTCAGCACACGGGAGTCTGGTCTTGGCTGGTGCAAGGGGTCTAGTTATAGACGCCTACGACTGAACATCTCATGAAAGCAAGTACCAACAAAAAATGCAACAGTTAGCCATATGGCAAAAACTGCTGAACCGATTTCGACGAGGTACCTATGAACTTGGTTGCCCCTGAAAGTCATCCTTGGCATTGTACCTATGCTTGTCGTTCCTGGGATTTGATCCAGTACTATCATCTGAATGGATCTGCAGTTCAGCGAAGGTTACAATATGAGTTGCATCTGCATGTCCTCTCATTCATGCCATCATGGTCTTCTTCCCACACAAACCAATCCATGCAGTCAGCTAAACGCGATACAGAAGAGTGATCAATATCGTCTCCATCAGATATGAAAATATGGAAGGTGGATGAATTCGTGATGCATGACGACTTAGCGTGTTTCTCACTAACAAATCCCCGGCTACAAAATAAGCCTTTCTTTTTATTCCAGGAAACACCTCTACTGGGGATATCGGGGACCAGCAGAGGGGAAGAAGACGCTAGAAGGCCCACCGTTTCACACACAAAATAGCATTCGTATCACAGCGAGAAAAAAATGGAGACGATATTGATCACTCTTCTGTATCGCGTTTAGCTGACTGCATGGATTGGTTTGTGTGGGAAGAAGACCATGATGGCATGAATGAGAGGACATGCAGAGAAAGATAATAGTCACTTCTAGGAGCCAGGGAGAGAAAATGCTTCTGGAGGCCGCAGACATGCAGAGAAAACCGTTCTAGATGAAAATGAGTGAGAGATCGTCAGAAGCCAGGAGTCTGATTTTAGTCTTCGAAATCCTCCTCTTCCACGCTTGGTAGAGACATGGCATGAGACATCGTCGGTTTCCGGGAGACTGTGTTATTCTGAGGACTCAGGGCTCGAAGCCACTTCTGTACATCCTCTCGGGTCTCGCACTGGAATGCGATCGAGAACGTGGAATCGCAAGAATTCTCCGTCAACATCAGCACCTGATCCGACATCCGCTTCACTTTGGTATTCTTCAGATTCATGCAAGTAGTGGGCTTCCCCGACGACACTTGCGAGTGCAGGGCCAGGAAGTTATCACTGGAAGTCCTGAATGCGGAAGCCATGAGTGGTTGACGCTGGATGACTCCGTTGACACTGAGGAGGGTCACAGGCCCACTGGCGATAGCCGGGCCAGAGGATGCTATCAGTCTTTGGTGAGGACGAGGATAAGCTAGATGCCAGGAGTGCCTCCTTCGTGGGGTCGTTCGACTCTGAGGCCCCACACTCCTTGTCTTAGGAAGGGAGGAATCTCCTTCATCAACGTCGTACTCGCCCTCTTCTTCGGGTAGGGGTGCCAGATCCAAGAGGTGGTACTCCATCACGGCCACTGGAAAGGGCATTCCTTTCTCCAATCACTACTGCTATCCTCACACCTGTAACGGAGAAGACAAAAGAATATGCAGTCAGCCTTTTTGCACAACCTCATCCAGGCGGATAAAAGCACTTAATTATTTCCCCATGTACATAAATTATAACAGACAGAAGATTATTTCCATACTGAATCTGGATAATTTCTAGCGCTGCTTTCCCATCGCAACCGTTCGTCTCCTTCCTCCTACGTTGCGAAAAGTTATCCCAGAACGATGCTGAAACTTTCAATGGTTCCTTCCCTCTGACCGTACCGGACCTCCATATCCATTCAACCCCATAAGAGCAACAAGAAGTCTAAAGAAGACAACACATTTCTCCTTCCTAGCATTTCGAAGTCCACTTCACGTACAAGGGAGAAATGCTATATTGCAAGCCTCGCAGTAGCAGTCTTGCTGCACAAGGTTCCTTGAAACCACAGACGGCTTGAAACTCACACCTACCTATCGATGCATACATAAGCGTAGCGTGGATGGAAAAAGCGTTGGGGAAGGGGGGCACGTGCCCCCCCAGCCCCCCCGACGCTACGCCGCTGGATGCATACATGGACTAAAATGAAAATTCCAGTGCAGCTCTGTGTTTTTGGCTCGAGGCAGACAAACATTACGACAGAAAAAAAAAGAAAATAAGAGATTGGGAGAGGCAAAGGAACAACAAGTTTTTAAGTATTGCTCACGACGGGCAGGCAGTCACCTCTCCAAAGAAAAACAATAGGACTTAATCACCTCCAACGCCGACAACGTAAGGATGCTGAGAGAAAGCGCTATAAAGCCCTTTCCACTTCACAGCCGGCTTATCAGACACGAGCGTCCACGTAGGCCAAGCACCTATGCTTCGTGCGGATGCTTTCGAGGGAGAGGCCGGAGAAAACTGCGGCGCAGGATGTGGCAGCACCGCGTCATAAGAGGCGAGGAGCTCCGCCTATGGATCCACGCGCTGTCTCTCTCTCTCTCTCTCTCCTCTCTTTCTCCCCCCCTCCCTCCCGCGGACAGGGCATGGGGATTTCCATGATCTCATCCTACCCCTTTCCCCATGATAACTTATCCGCTTCCTGCCTAGCCTATGCCTTCGATATGGGGATATTCCAGAACGCCTGGGAGTTCTGTCTCTGACGTCATCCATGCCCCGAACGACCACAACGTTCCCACGCACGGTGCGGCGACTGGCTAGATGGGTCAAGTCCTCGTTCTCGCGTGCAAATTACAGTCTGCGCCAAATGAACGGGTCTGCTCGCCTGCGGTTTCCCTCTCGTTATTTCCTGTATTGAAACTCGAATAGCCCGGTCGATGTACTAGTACGGGGGCAGACAGCCTTCTCCGAAGTCAGAAATTCATGCATGCTCGGAGCGGGCCTGCGTTCTTATCCTGAGTTCTGCCAAGGGTTCTCACTACTCGATCCTCTTTCGACCCTGTTCCCTACATCAGTCACAAGAAAAAGAGCAGGGTTCATCCAACAAATATACCTTGTTGAATGAACCATGCTGTTTTACATATGTGAACTGATATATTTGAGCTCTGCACCACGGGATTCATCCGCGTGACCGTGCAGAAAGTTATGTCCCAATAGGATATTAACAGGAATTCCTTTCTCAGAGCATTTAAAAGATGGAAGGGAGTAAGACCTTTAAAAAAAGAGCCTAAAAAGTTTTCCTTGAACCTGTCGCCCGAGCTCAAGGTACTACAGGCACTGACTCTGCAAATGATGCCACCCAGAGGCAAAGTACTGCACAATGATGCCCCAGCCGATATGCCTTGGCCCAAGGGCATTCTTCACTCCCCGCCATCTTGCATTGCCCAGTGATCGATTGTGAAATTTCCTGGGGTTCCCTTGGCAACGGTTGAAAATCGTGGAAGGACGGACGCCATGGTGTCGATAAACCCGTTATCGAATGGAATCAGGGAAGGGTTGGCCAGGTGGAGTACAGCTCCAAGAGGTATCGTAAATCCTAAGCTCTCACGAAGATATCCCTGGTGTCACGCCATGTTGTATCATGCATATTCAAGTACCAACCGAGAGGTAGAAAGGAAAATCCTTCCTGGTTCGAGGAATGTTCCATGCCACGATATGAGAACGCGACCTGCTTCACCGCTCGACGAAACGAAATCCCAGCTACCATCAATAGGGTATTACGTTCCAGTTCCACCGACGCACTCTTCGCGTACACGCCATGCACTTCTAGATACGCGCGACAGTGTCGTTATATGGGTCATTCCACTCAGGTGGCAGTGGATTCGGGCCGCTCGTCTTTTCTCATCCGCATCCCTGCAATTATCTCTGTTTTCTGGTGCCACCCTCCCTGTGAAAGAAAACGATGAAAAATGGCTTCATGTTCCTCATACTTCCCGTGGGAAAGCTGAGACGCGAAAGATGTCTGTAGTTTTGGGCGCGAGTTCTCCATCGTCATGCTATATCTGAAGCAGCGATGCGATCAGGCGCTACGATTTGGTCACGTGTGATTGCTAATATGGGAACTACGATCATGTGTAGTCAGGAGCTATGAGTGAGTCATAGACGGAATCGCGAGGCAACTCGTGAGGTCTCGAGACCTCTTTCACTTTCTATGACAGCTCATAGGAAGAATGACCGCTGTTGGGGTGGCATGGCCAGTCAACATGGCAAAGCACTTCCCGTTCTGCCAGATATGAATCATCTCATTTAAACTCATGGAATCTTTCCTAGACAGACTTCCTTTTGGAAGATGACGCGGGAAGAATAATCATACAGATCTTCCCGACGTGTCATATGAATTTCAGATAATGCGTGACATGTACCAGATTCGTTTAACTCTAAACTGATTTGTTTTCATAATGGGAGTCTATGGGGATAAGATTATCTCTGTTAAACTGATTCCCATAGGGGATCATTGGGAGATCAGATTAGTTTAACTTAAACGGATCTGGTGCATGTCACCCAATATCTCAACCGCGCTTGTAAGGACAAATTGGCAAGAAGTTCCGAACAAAGGCAGAGTGGCTCCAGGTATCGCCATTCCATGGGTGACATGCACTAGATCCGTTTAAATTTAAACTCCGTTCAAAATGGGCGTCTATGGGAATAAGTTTATCTCGATGAAACTGATTCCCATAGGGGACAATTGTGAGATCAGATTAGTTTAGCTTAAACGAATTCGATGCATGTCACCCCATGTCCGTAAATATTGATACATCCCAACGAGGTTAGGAGCTAAGAAATACATTGGGCTATGGAGAAAAAATGAGTTCGCAAATGAGGAGTCTCGAACTCCAAGGTTTTCTCAAAAATGTCTGATCACCTGCTCATAACAAAACGAGCCAAGTTATGATGTAGAATCGCGGCTTAGGGGGAAAGCATCTGTTCGGCGTGTTGTGTAAGTGGAAGGACTTAGACGAGGTTTCCAAGGGTATCTAACTACGTACCATGACCACGATTAGACGTTGGATATTGTAACAGGGATATCTGGAGATAAGAGAAACATTAAAAAAATGTACTTTAGTCTAGGATGCGAAAAGCTGGAGGAGTTATCATCGTCAGACCTACCGACTGCAACGGAAACGTCGGAACAAGCTTTACATGAGAGAAACGAAACGCCTTTAATTTTTCTCGACTCCTTGCTCCTTGATAAACGGTGAGCGGTTTTTGCGTCGTCTTCCTTGTCGCTATCACCGACTCGTGAACAACATCTCGCTTCACAGATGACGGAGAACGAATCTATAAAAAAAAAAGAGAGAAAATTGTCTGAGAGAGTTTGTTGCTCCTTGAGGGCAATGGCATCAGCCTTCAGCCGAACTGAGGAGGAACCGTGGAAAACGAGGCGTGAGATACGGATATCCTCATCATGGGGATAAAACTGGTTGATGGAGACGTAAAATGTCTCAAGTATTGCGCAACACGAAGTCCATCACTCCCCTGGGGCGGAAAAGGAGAAGATTGATGGATTGAAAGAAAGAGAACAAGATTTATCGAGAGGAAAGAATTCCGATCGACCGATCGACCTTCAGAGAATGTGGGCGACGGAAAAAAGAGAAACAGGTTTCTTTTTTGCCGTTCCCGCGAAGTAAACAACACACACACAGAGACGAGAAATATCGTCCATCTTTTATCTGTAGGAGAAATCAAAGAAGACGAGGAAGGCTGGGCAATATCGGCCTTGAGATCGATGGTCACGCGTCAGCGTCATTCTCCTCGGTGCTGCCAAGAGGGAAGGGCCAAGCGAAGGAGAGGCTAGCGAAAGGACCATTCGAAGGAAAGGCTAGGTTCTTCCTTCTGCCTTTCCTCCGCATACGAAATACCTTATGGTCGATGCCTCCTTAGTCCTTCCTATACACGAGGGAATTTGCATTTCGGGATGTGGCTGGAATATTCCCTCCCCCCCCGTTTCCGTCTTTCCTTATTCCAGGAAAGTTCCCGTGCCCCCTGTAAATCGAATTTTCTGCATCGTATAGACTTTCTGCACGGCGGTAATGGCGGCACGAAATGGTTCGAGAAAGAAATTGATTTCCTTTCAAATTCAATGGCAGGGAAATCGTGTGACCCTCTAACTATTTCCATGAGATGCCCTTCCATGAAGTTGAAGTATTGAATTAGCACGATAAAAGTACGCTTATTCACTCCAGCAGCGCAACAAATACCGCCATCGCAAGAGAGAATTAGTTTGTCGAGTGAAAAACTACAGCCCCAACGTGGTTCATAAGTAATTTTTCCTGTGACGCAGGGAAAACTTGTTAGATCTCTATTAGGTTATGGCTTTGTTTTGATTGTCACCTTCCCTAGGGATTTTCGCCGGAAAAAGTTATTCCCTACGGTACCTAATTTTGTTGTTTCAACTGGTCATGGAAAGTTGCCAAGGATGTACCTGCAGGCACGAACTCTGCTCGATTAGGGTCGTTCTCTAGATATTTTTAGCCGCAAACTATATGTATTTTTTTTTAAATTCATATTCTTTTATGCAGACTGACACTAGAAGGAAGGCATCATAGAACCCTAGCTCTATCAAAATTCCTAGATCCCCAGCGGATTTTTTTACGATCATTTTCCTATGAGTAAAAAAAAAAGACGCTAGTGATGGCGTTGGGAGCACTTTCCGGGATCCGGTTCGACCCCTCCCATTGATTTTTTTTGTACCTAGTATCTCTCTACCTTCCCCCCCCCCCCCCCCCCCCCCCCCCCCCCCCCCCCCCCCCCCCCCCCCCCCCCCCCCCCCCCCCNCCCCCCCCCCCCCCCCCCCCCCCCCCATCTCCATTCCAAACAAAGCTAATATTCACGTCAGCGTTCAGATAAGGATTAAAATATGACGCGGCATGCGGTACGACCTTTCACGTGACGGTGGGTCTGGCCTGTCGGAATATACTCATTACTGCATTCGACCTCGAAACTGGTACCCATATCGGGGATGAACAATCTCGTCTCGTAACCTCCACCTTCGACCGAAATCCATTCGTTCCGAAGGATCGTCACTGGCGATCGCCATATCGTATAGCGATAGAAGAAACTCTAGCGAAGAAACTCGGTCGCTTTCCGAGTTAGGAATCGTGACTCCTTTCGGGTTGGAACGAGGAGGAAATCCCCATGAGGATGTTAACGGCATCAGAGACCACCATCATCGGTCTCGGTTGAGGTGGAGACGCAAGGAAAAGGGTTTTGGCTGCACACCAACATGATCCTCGAGCGAAAGGGCTTCACTCTGACCTCATTCCCGGACCGGTGGCTCGCGCGATTCAACGAAGGGATGGACGCTATTGGGCAAGCAACACAGTACCGAAGTTATGGACGTCCTTCTGCATAGACAAGAGAGGTAAACCGTTCGTCATTCGATGGCCCAAGCCTGCACCAAGTATTCGTCGAGCTCGTCATTAAAGGGATTCTCAGCTCAGTGTTACACGTATCGTTTTAAGCTGAAGAAAACCCATCCTAATCTCCTCAATAACGATAGTAGAGCTATAAAAAATGAATGGGATCGCTGATTGGAAAGTGGCTCTGTTATCCCACAGCCGGATGACGAGCAGACGGTTCCCTATCATGGAACGCGTATTCCAGACGATACACTCTACTTCTGTTCCATCGCATACTCGCTGCATCATGAATTTTTTTTAATTCACTTAAAATTAAAAAAAAGCTTCAGTTGAACACCTTATACCTTCATTCTACCCGATTCTTATTAAGAGGCCACGTTCCCCATCGGAATGCAGATATTGTGAAATGCAGCCAAATTATACGTAATGCCGAAATATATTATTTTGAGGAACGTGGATACTAACCTGCATGTGAGAGCTCTTCCACGAGGGTGAACACTGATGGACGGGTCAGGGAATGTGTACAGAATGAATCGCAGCGAGAGAGAGAGAGAGAGAGAGAGAGGAGGGAATGCCGAGCTGAGTGAAAGCTTCTCAGGCTGACTGAGAGCAAAATATTTCTCTCACGTATGCCTCATACTTCGCCTGAAGGCGTCTGTCTCCCATAGGTTTTTTTCCTTTTATGTCGCCATAGGTCGACTATGGGTCATTTTCGAGCTGAAGATTCGTATTGGAACCTAGCCACATGCGATCTCCTTCTCCTGTTTCCCCGGTGTTGCGGATCGAGATCGGCGAATCCTCATAATCAAATCTTTATGCTTAAATCCGAATTCATCGATTGAAGATTTTTTTTAATCGTCATCATTCGCCGGAGAGTGCAATATCGAATCCAATCCATCCTTCGAATCAATTTCGAACTCACACGAATTCCTCTCGAGTCTTCCGATTTCAGAAAGAGCGTTTCGTCACATGTTGTGGATGCTGAATTGTGAAATTGCGAATTATTATGCTGCAGAGTTGTAGCATATGCCCTGCTCCCTTTTTCTCCTGGTGAACAAATGCAGGGGTATTCAGACGAATACGAAATCGAGAAGTTGACGAAGATTTAGGGTAGGATTCGACAGAAACCAGCGACTGATCGATCGTTCATCGATTTCATTCATACACGTGAATAAGTGGAATCCCGCAAGTCAAACTGGAAATCCTTGCAGAATGGGATTCGATCGCGCTTTGCAATTCGCCGATCATTGGCAGGGATGCCTGTGTGCGTGGGGTGGAATGGAGTGGTGATGAGCACGACATGCGTGCATGACGTTGACCTCGTTCCCAAGAAGAGCCCAAAGCCCCGTGTGAGTCATTCCCTCCGCTTAAACGCGTCCGAATCCCAGAGGCGGAACAAGGAAAAGAATTAACCGACGATCTTCTCTCCTCGCCTCGATTATCATCATTCCCTCTTCGGGGGTAAAGATACATAAAGAGAAAGGAGACGAGTGCGCAAACAGGTGTGTCGTTAGAAACTCGAGCCTTTCTTCCTCCTGCAGCGTAATACCATCGTACATGCGATAAAGTGTGCACACAGACGTATCTCCTTTCGCAGAACTCGTCATCGACGAACGGACTGGAACGGAAAGGCATGAAAAACAAACGCCTTCCGCATTTATGGCCACCATGATCGGACTGATTTCATGGGAGCCATCGTCAAGCTTCATGGCGTCGAACTAGGAATAGTTCTAGCACGTAGCCAGAGGCTGGAGGGGGACAACTGCCCCTCGGGCGAATTTTCTGCCCCTCTCAGATGGGGAAGAGGGCAGGAACATGTTACGATCGGTGAGCGGTCTCGTCGCCTAAACGAGAACGGTATTCACGGTTTTCAGAAACTCTCCTCGGCTGCGAAATCCTGACTAAGGGGCTGATAGAAGGAAAACGTGTCTTCGCTTTCAGCTTCTCAGTATCCTGTCACGAATTCAAGAATGTTCCTGACAGATTATAAGAATGCTCTCGACAGCCTTGCGCTTCGTGATGATAAAAGTGTCGAGTTCATTCCGTGTATTTTTCCCACACGACGGTCAGAGGGGATGATGGAACACAAAACGAAAAAGCCCCATGAAGCCAGACGGGGTTAATAAACGGCGGGAAACCGAGGGACTCATCCACTATTTCAGCCTCTGATGAGGACGTTGGCATGGTTACAAGTCTCAACTTGCCCCCGGGCCCGAAGCAGCCTCAAGTTTCAACCTGGTATTCAGTATCGCCCGTTTTCGTTTGCATCTCCACCCACGCTTGTGTGCATCTGTGATATGAATCGCTCCGCGCGAGGACTTCTTTATTTGGTTCGTTTTTCACGAACGATTTTTGACAGGCGCATACGGTCGTGAAAAAATTGCCTGCTAGTCCTTGTTAAGGAATTCCTCCCAAAAAGTTTTTTTTTTTACATCGATGTAAGTGCAAATAACAGAATGTCTCCCCGTAACACTTGGGAATATTGGTCAAAATGCAAAGGGTAGAAAAGCTCTTTTCACTGCAGAACATTTTTAGAAAAAACGGCAGAAATCGGCTTTTCTCGTCTACTGATCGTATATACGCAGGGTGGGCCAAAATAAGGACTCTTTTCAACGATACACAATATTGCGTTCACTGCATATATTTTAATGTTGTTTGCGAAACTTGAAAGAGGAATGTATAAACTTTAAAATGGTGTACTTTCATGTCAACAGTTTAAAAATTCAGAAGCTCGTATGAAGAAGCAAACACTGCGTTGCCGCGTACTCGGATGCAGACGGCATGTGACCTTCAACTGCCGCCTGTTCATCCCAGCCCATCCCCATCCATCCCTACTTCTACAAAACAACGCAGTTTTTGTTTGCTGTTCAGATCAGCTTCCGAATTCCTGAAACTGTTGAAAATATTTGAAATGTAAGTACACCGTAACTTATTCATTCCTCTTTCAAACACTGTACCGCAATAACATGAAAATACTGTACAGCAGGGATGTGCAACCCGCGGCCCGCAGGCCGCATGTGGCCCGTGGACATACTTCTTGCGGCCCGGTAATGCATAATGGGATAACATGAGGTTCTTAGCGGCCGAAGGCCCATCGCAACATTGGTCAACCCTAAGTAAAAAAAAATAGACATTTCACTTCATTCCGATTTTTCTTCACGCGGTGCTGCATATGTCCCATATGTCACAAGGAAGAAGGTTCTCAATGCCAAAGGCTATTTTTGGACGTTGGAATTTCCTTGGGGTGGGGAGGAGGTAAGGATCATCGGCAAATCAGCGCGACCTTATGCCCTCATATGCCCTGAGGACAAAAGAGGGGAGCCTTTTATTTTGCATTCTGTGGCCCGCGTCAAAGGTCACACATTTCCATGCGGCCCACTGCCGATAAAGGTTGCACACCCCTGCTGTACAGTATATGTAGTGAGTGCAGTATCAGTGTATCGTTGAAAACTGTCCAGTATTTTTTTGGCCCAACCTGTAGAGAAAGAGGCAAGTCGCTTGCACAAAAGCGTACGAGGGGTCTTCGTCTTTGAATATGGCGTCAAATTCAAAATGAAACAGAATCGAGTTGGGCTGTATGAATAAGAAATATTGAAAAACTTACCTGGAGCACTACTAATAAAGACCGTCGGGTCTCCCGCCAAACCATCCCGTGTTTTGAGCTATCCACTAGATGAATAAACTTATTGCAGAAATTAAATGGTAGGCTGAAGCCAGCCTCAAATGACAAGATTAGCTTCTATTGTTTCTATGAACCGTTACTAAAAGTGCAATTTGGCCAGGAGCTGAATGGGACTAAAAATCGGCCCTGGTATTTTACACATTTTTAACGGCCCTCGTCGAGGCTGTGGCTTATAAGTTTATAGTGACTGCTGATACGGATTAATAGGCAATGATTAGGCCTACCTCATGATTCAGATTAACGAGCTCCAGGCCATCCCTCTACCTACAGTACATGCAGGGCTATATTCCGACCTTCTAATATATTTGATATATCGATGATAGTGACTGACTGACGCTAATTCTAACCATGCTAGAAAAATTAGAAATCTGACAATTGGTACACAAGTAGCTATTGATTTGCGCAGTTCAGGAAAATTCCGACTTTGGAGGTAAATGCCCTCGGAGCTCATTTATTCAGGAGGACGTTTTTAAAAAAATTACTTTTTCTTCAGTCAAACGGAAAGACACGGAAAGCTGAAAATGGACGTGAAAATGCCTATTAATGTGCTGATTTCCAGAAAGCTCCAATTTTCATATACATGCTCTGGGAGCACATTTTTTTTATGGAAATGTTTTCAAATAATATTTTTGGCTTCAGTCAAACGGAAGGACATGAAAGCTGAAACTAGGAATGAACGCGGCTACTAATATGCTGACTTCACGAAAAATTGTACTCTTCAGAGCGCCGAGAGCCGAAGGCGCGTTAATAGCGAGTTTGTTTGACCGAAGGGCAAACAAACTCGCTAGTAAGTAATAGTGTAGGCCTTCCTTCGCTCTGATGCATGCAACATACAGCGTAAAAAAAGATGAAAACAGCTCACTTTCCCTCTGGCACAAGCAGACTGCACACATGTTCACTCTTCACCGCAACCCTGTCGATCACTCCTTCCACGTCAAGGTTCATGAGAACATTCCTTTCTGTTGCCATCAATGGCGTAGCGAGGGGGGGAGGGGGGAGCTGGGATTTCGACCATAGTTGGGGGGAGGTTTCAGCCCCCCCCAACTATGGTCGAAATGCATCCGCCACCTCCCCCCCTCCATAGGAGAAGCTAGGGAAATTCTAGGCCCCCCCCCCCCCCTCAGTTTCCTCTAGCTAAGGTTACCATATGTCTGGATAATTTTCCTTCTTTTCCACCTTCAAATTTTCGTCCGACTGCTGGGCGTCCTCCTTTTGGCTGTTCGAAATATGGTAACCTCTAGCTGCCCCCCCCTTTGACGAAATCTTTGCTATGCCACTGGTTGCCATAGCATGAAAACCTCCAGATGCTCTTATGCTATGATGCTCCTCAGTCGGTTCTTGATAAACTTTAGCGTGGAGAAGCTTCTCTCACAGGCAACTTGCGTCAAAGTGTCAGTAAGAAATTGTAGGCCAGGAAAATCACATTATAGGCATCCGTTAGCAAGTTGTACCGCCTCACAACTTGATAGCAAGAAATAGCGCAGTCCTTAAATGTAGAGCATGGCTTATGCACCGGCTTCATTTCAATGTCATCATACTCGTTCTCCTTTCTCGTGGTTTCCTCAGATGTTCTTGCCATCATGACCGAGTATTCTTCTGGTATTGAACTCTTGAGTTTCTCCCAATGCAGAGCTGGACGGATTAATTCACGTCGCAAATTGTCTGCCGTAGCTCCGTCATCAAGCTTCATCAAGCGTTTGCTTAATTCCTCCAGCGCTTGAGCCTGGAGTCCATGATCGTTTATATCAGAGAAGTTCTTCACGTCCAGACAAGCAAAGTCGGCATACAGTATTCCGCCGCCAAGGAAAATGCATGCTCTCCCAGACCTTCTCGAGGATTACGTTGTGGACTCGATCCTGATAGGCTGTAATAGCATATGAGAATGGTTCGTCATGAGCGGATCCGCCTGCCATGTTTCCTTTATGCATACCTCTCTACGAAACCGATAATTTCGTTTTTCAGAACTAATTCCTTCAGTAGGCATACTCTGGATTCCCTCTCTAATTTCACTAGGCTCATGAGCTTTCCAGCTTGGTACACGAGTAAACAAACTTGGTAAACAAGTCAGTTAGTTTCGCACATTTTTTTAGCTTGGACTTCTAGATACTTGAGTTCCTTCGCTCTGCCTTTTTTTTCGTTTTCTTGGTTGATTATCCGTTTCTGGGGCCTACACTAGTGTACGGCAAACTGTCTGCTGTTCTTACAAACGAAAAACCCCTATCGACCACATGCACTATGCAAACATGCGAAATACAAATAGGCTACGAGCATGCGCCGTTTCCATATTGTCTTTGTGCAGTTGGGGAAGTTCGTCAACTCTCAACTGCAAGGCGCTGTGAAATCGCATTGCGGCGATGGTGGCGCTATTGAAAATATGTGTTATACCACGCAGTCCTAGCAACAGCTCCGGGCCGGATGCGCATCACCAGCCCAACTGGGAAAATGCCTACCAATGCGGATATTTCACTGTAAATGTTATTTTCGGGAAACTAGAAACTACTACTAGAAACGCCTAGAAACTACTAGAAACAGACTTTATTTTTACTCGTAAATTTCGTTGCATAAGACTAATAGATCACATGAGGACCGTCCTTTCTGGCGTTTGCCAAAGCTACCAGAGTCGCCAAACGACCAGTCCATCCTGAATTCGGCACCTTTTCTGCATTTTTATGAGCAACCCCGCGCTAGAAATTTGGTTCAGTGCATGACTCTACCTAGGAGAGTCAATCACGGACGGGAATTCAGCTTCGGAGAACGCTGCGGCGGCTCTCAAAATTTTCAATGTTGTTGGAAGCAGATGAAGCATAACAATGCATTTAAAAAAAAAATACTTCATTTCTACAAGCGAATCACATAGTTCACAGAACAGTTCCATGGTTCAATTAGGCATCAGTAATGCATGACATAAACAACTCAGATGCATACAAAAAAAATAAAGTCAGAAGGAAAGAACACTGACACATTAGCCCTTTCTCATCGCTTGACAATTCTTCATCCACAACTGGTCACACAAGTGAAAGACATAAAGGACCATAAAAATAGGACAGAAAATGAATAATTCACTGAATCAAAGAAAGAGTTAGATGAAATGTCAATGATGACAAACTTCATTAAGACAAAGCACTCCAGGTTCTGCCCCAAACCCTTCATCTCTTTCAATCCAAATCCAACATCAATAACATATCAATACTGGCCCCCAACAAAGCAAAAGAATCACTCTTTTCTTTTTTTTAAATTTCCTATCAGAGAATTTTCTCTAATAAGGTTTTGTACTTAGTTTGGCATATTTTCATAACTCAAAAAAAAAGATAGTGAACTACCTCTAGAGTAAGATTTTTGTGCTTGGAGCTCACAACCCAAGGCAAAGCATGCTATTCTTAACTGACTCACAGCATGTGGCGATACATCGCAGGCATTTAAGAGAGAAATGCAAAGTTACATTTACAAGATCAACAGTCCCAAGAAATCACAAAATATCACAGGGCATCTTATCTCTTGCTTTCTTCTTTTCAACTAACAACCACTTATTAAAATCGTACTAGGCTCTTTGTTCCATTTATGATTTAAAATATTCAGAAAACATGCAGAAGAGGCAAAAAATCATATGGAAAATGTATAACACAAAACAATGAATGATACCTGGATAAGTAGGAAAAATGAGCAAAAAGTGTGGCACATATATGTAATTTAAAAGCCATAGTTAAGGGGAGATACAGAGTGAACGAGAGGGTGAGATTATTTCACACAAGGACAAAGGACCAGGGATTTGAAAAGCAGGAACCAGAGACAAATACAGAACAAGGAAATTTATCATCATAGTCATTTTAATCTACTTCCAAGCATCACATATCTTGGCATGTACAGTAGACTTAATAGACCAATCCTGCAAGCAAGCTTTGAGCTGTCATGTCAAGGAAAGTTGAAATGTTGACAGTTACTCAAAGCCTAAGAAATCCAAATGAAGTTCTAAAATGAGACTAAACAGAGGGGAGTTCACATTCATGAATATCAATCCAATACAATGAGTTTGAATTGAAGCCAGAACTTCCTTGGGGGTATAAAAAAATGTTCTCAAAAATCCTTGGTAAAAAGCAAGGCAAATGTACAAAGAATGGCTTATTGAAGGAGATCACAATGGAAAGAAAAATCTTGCTTGATACCCCTAGGGTGAGCTGGGCTGAAACATTTTTGCAAATTTCTTGCTCATATTGGCCTGATGTTGGCTGTAATCTCGTCGAACAGCCTTGAGCAGATTTCCTAATTCACTGGTTTGGTTTCCTGCCCGCATAGCCTTCTGAAGATCAACTATACTCTTCTCATATTCTTGAATTGCATGAAAGGCCTTAGCCCTGCGATACAGGGCCTTGGTGTTTCCTGGTTCCAGCTGCAGAACCTTTTAAAGGGGATGGAAAACAAGAATGATAGACCTCATGACCTCTTCTCTAATTCTTATCAGAACACTTCCATGTAGAGTTGACTTCATCTATTACAATACAGCTTACCAGAATACCATTGTGTGATACCAATTTTGTAACCATAAATTGCAATATGAAAAACACCACATAAAAGAAATATGGTTATTAGAGTAGCCCACCCAAAGGAATACATTTTTCTGAAAGATTAAATTTTTTTCATTGCAAAAAAAATATTTATTTTTCTTTACCAGCTTGTTCCCCAGCCCAGTTGCTCCATGGGGCCTTAATCATAAACAGCTGCCACTTGACTCTTTCATGAACTGAGGGCAGGGGCAAGAGGGACAGCAAGCACACCCTTTCTTTGAAATTGAGGCATTAATATAGGCTGCATATGTGGCAACCAGGCCTGCCTTTTTCTGATTAAAATGAAACCAAGTTCACATATGAAATGAATTGAGCCTATAAAAATCTGCACATTTTGATTAGACTATTAAGAAAAGGAGGAACCTTGGCTTAGCCTAAAAGATTGCAATAGAGAATGCTCATTGAAATAAAATTGATAAAGAAATTCAAAGAATAAGAAAAAAAGAATGTAAATTGAAAATGTATTAAAAACATACATAAAGGACAGCTTGCATAGAAGGAAAAAGAATACAAATATTCAGAATATGAAAAAAAAAGAGAAAAAACTGGAGGATAAAACTATGGGGGCAGAAAAGTGCAAGAAATATTTAAGAAAATGATGAATGAGTGTACAATAACAGGTACTGCACCATATTGTTAAAAAAATTGCTTGAAGCACAAAGAAGGAGTACATTACAATAGTTTCAGTTAATGGAATACTTTGGATTGTAGAACTACATAAAACTATAGGTTCACTGGTCCCTGGAGCAGGGCTGGCCCTAACTATTTTGGTGCCCTGTGCAGAGATTCTCAATGCCCTCCACTCCCCCCTACACACACACATTTGATCAGGGTTGGCATTCACTTTCTGAAGTGAAATTGAGAGGGGTATCTATTACTGCTTCATTCATTCAGTTGTGTTTTGGTGACCCTGGTGAATCTGCACCCTGTGCAGGGGCACATGTGGCACATGCCTAAAGTCAGTTCTGCCCTGGAATATTCCATTATATGGGGTTGACTACATAAGACTATTGGCTCTCTGAATAAGTTCAACAGATGTCAGATTCAATTTTTCATCTGTTTCATATATGTCTCCATTTCCCATCTGACATGCTATGATAAGATCAAAGTATAGATGCTGCAAGTCTAATCAGAGTTTCAAATTTTCAGAGATTCCTACTTTCTATCTGTCCTATAAATGCCTCCATATACATTACATGCATTTCAAGAAGGATAGAAAACAATTCCAAGATATCTATAGTTCTGATAGAGGGGTATCAAAATGGATGAGTAATAGAGGAGGAATGATAAACATTGCATGTAGTCATGGTATATCAAATCTATGGTATACCTAGCACTCTGCTTGCTTACATATTGCTAACCATAATTGTGAATGGAACATTGGTATTTTTTTAAAACTTTATTTTAAATTCCAAATCCAGTAGAGTAGTGGGATCAATATAGCAGCTACTTCTTGATTATGATTTGAAGAAGACTTACCTCAGAACATGCAGCGATGACAAGATTGTATTTTTGAATGTGTAGGCAACATGCTCCATGGTTGAGCAAGCAAGAAATCCTATCATCAGATAGGGGAGATGCTTTCCTTCCCAATGGTATATTTTCTTCAAATCTATAGGTGATACACGTATACTGTAGTCATACACTGAAACTCTGATAAATTCAGCATTTAGTGATGCATGCTGGGATTCATCAGTAAATGCTACATGCATAGGGAAATATCAGACTAACTTATCAATGTATCTGAGGGCCTTCTTATACTTCTCATCTGCTTTTAAGTAGTCTTTCTTCTGGAAGAAAGAATTTCCAGCTTTCTTTATTCCTTCCACTGCCTTTTTCACTCCATCCCCCTGAAAAAAGGGACCAGTACTTGGCATTTCAGGTTTTGCACTTGATGCCTAACTTGTCATTGTTGAGGCTTGAAGCACAGAAAGGGGAGTAATTATGGGATACAGGCACTGATAATGATTATCTAAAAAAAAATGCTATGAACATTGAACTTATGAGCACACCTCCATCCTACATTAGCATATTTGCTGTCAAGTGCATCACCATACACATGGCAAACCATTATTATGTAACACATCTTTGTGCCATGTGTATCACTTGTGATCACTACTGATCATGGCACTTTTAAGTTCACAAGGTGGACCTTGCCCATAAATACTTGGAATGACTCCAAAACATTCCAAAAGAGACTGTGGACAAGTTTGACATCTGAGGCTGACTTATCAAAATTCTATTCAGCAGCCAATGTATCAAAGGAAATTATGTAAAATGCTGGAATGTGAGTTTGGATGGTAGAATTCACTCTGGGCTATGTCTCCATTGGGGAATGGTTTATGAAGTCAAGTGCTGGATTCCTAGAATTGCTGGGGTTCATACAAGAAAATACCAACCCAACCCCTTGGGTATTATTAGCTTAACCCCTTAAGTGGGGAATTTCTCAGACATAAATTACCCCATATATATTTCTTAGCACTCACGGCATTAGCTTCAAATGATAAAATTGAATCCGAGGGCCAATCTGGATAAATATCTTCAGTCCCATCAAGCTTAATGATGCCCCAATCTTGACCTTCTGGTAGCTCACCACAGCATATAATCTTCACTTTCTTCATATCAAGTAGGGGAAAGAGAGAGATATTTAAATTTGTCATAATAAAAATAAAGGTGCTTTTAATCAGCCCAATCAGACTTACTTTGATAGGATGACCATCTTCGTCAGTTTTAGCATTCTGAACATGGAAAAGGACATCTAGTCCTGCCACAACTTGGCCAAATGCCACATATTTTCCATCCAGATGAGGAGATTGACGCAGGGTGAAGAAGAACTGAGATCCATTTGTGTGTGGGCCTGAATTGGCCATGCTCACTCGTCCAGGGAGATCATGCTAAAAAAAAGTAAAAATAAATTATATGATCAATGATAAGATAAAAGAGAAAACATACCATTTCAAAATTTTCTAAAAGAGCAGGAATTCATCACTCTCAACTTCTTGACACCAAGCTGAATATTCTTCAATTTGATGCTCAAAAAAGCAGATTCTTGCTAGTTTGAAATGTTTGAGATTGCATGTTAACCTTTCCATTAGTTCATTGATGATACAGAAAAACCTTGCAAATTTGATGCAGGTGCTTTCAAATATGAATAATTTGAAATTCAAAGGCATTTTTTGGTCCCATGATTATTCAAGCCTGTTTATTTCCAAGTCAGCATATTTTGGTCCCATGAATTTAGAATCAATGAGGTTATGAACAATAGCAGAGAATATAATAATGGATGAAGTCAACAAAATGAAGCTCACCCTACAGTAAAAAAAAAAAGACATGAATGAGAACAAAAATTACTCTAGGCACAGGAAGGCACAAGTTTCTTGTGATTGAGTGGCAGTGTTTGCTAATCTAAAATACAAGTAGTTCTCATTGTTGTGTGAAGATAAATTAGAGGGAAAAAAAAGACTTGATGAAACAGTGAATTAATACTGAAGGTGATAAATTAATACTTGCATTAGACTTATCTGAAATAATGGGAGTGATTAAACTCCATGATTTCTCTCTCTTGCATACAGTGATAATGACTGACAACATTGCACCTATAATTTGCAGTATCAAGATCAATCAATATTTTAATTATCAAGATATTACGAAATCTATTTTTATTCATGTACTAGGTTCTTCGAGTTTGCATCATCAAACTAACATTATGCAATAAAAGACTAGGCAAAAGGTGCAAACCTTGACAGAGAAATCTTCATCAGGGAAGGTCTTCCCATAAATGCTCTCTCCTCCACTTCCATTGGAGCTATGAATATCTCCTCCCTGTATGATCAGATTGGGGACTACTGCAAATACAAAAATGTGTAGTGTGAACATCAAAGTGCAAATGGAAGCAAACTAGAGGGAACACTAGCAAAATTGACAAGAAGTTGATTGAGGTAGCTTGCCTTTATGGAATTCAGTTCCTTTATAAGTGAGGGGAAGACCGTTGCTACCCACTTTTTCCCCAGTGCAGAGGCACCTGAAGTTTTCTGTTGTTCGTGGGGCCACAGACTTGTAAAGCTGGATCACAATTCTGCCAGCTGCTAGTAAAAGAGAAATCAGATTGTTAGTCAGGGTTAGAACAATCACATACAGGCTCTATTACTGATACTGCAGTACCAGTGGCTAAAGTACTATCTCACCCAACATACTGACACCACTCTGCCTGTTGCCAACATATGCCCACCTCTCTCCCTCCAAAATCAAGTGTGATGCAAGATTTTTATTCACCCTTTGGATGTGCTAGTTTGTACACACACTCTCCCTTACTTTCAGGCTTGATGCTGAAGCCGTGTTAAAATCCTCCTCACACTGCCTTTTGCATAAGCCACTTTCTCCTGGTATAATAATCACATAGTGATGACATAGAGGCACTACATTCTGTTTGGCATAAGAATCTGGAATGTCTTGCTCATTTAGAGGTTTATGTGGAAGCTAATTTTTCCCACCTTAGTTAGTACATGTGAGTGTACCTTGACTAGGTGTAACTGAGTAATTTTTTACTTCATGTCAGAAGGGTCCAAAAACGTAAACTCAACAATAACTGATCCATCATACAACTTCACTGAGTAAAATAGGTTCTACTGTAATAATTTGTATTGGAGTTGATTAATTTCAGAATTTTTATCATCATTGCATGCAGAGGTGCTTCTTACTAGTTATATACAGGTTGTCCTTTAAGTGATTATTATAGCTTTTTTTCATTTAAACATTTCTCATTCATCTATTCTGCCAATTTGCTTACAGCTATGTTGCTGCATTTTTTTGCTTAATTCATGAAGGCATCAAACTTCCTCTTAAAGATAGTAAAGGTACACACCCTCAATGTGACAGTTAGGCAATTCCTGTATCATGCCAAAATATGTCAGGTTTGGAGAACAGATCTGGAATTGTAGCAAGATCAATGGAGGGGTAGATGATTTATATTTTAGATCAGAACTTTTCAAAGGATTCAGTGGTGGGTAGGGGCCTTACTGTAGGATCCATTTCTATGCCCTCCCATCACTTGGGAATAAAGACGATGATGATGACGTCTGACTGACCTCAGTCTAGTCAATCTGAAGGCTACAGGCCTAAAACAGTTCAACCCACCGTATATCAGTTGAAATGTCAAGTCCACTGGATATTACCATAATGCTGCTATGGATATACATTGATTTGGAAGTGAATTCGTATCTCCTTTAGCAAAGGCTCCATTGGCATTATTTATTTATATCATGGGAGACATGTCCTCAAATTCTTGGAAACATCTTGACAGCATTGCCCAATGTAAAAGGCTGCGTCAATTCATTTCCAAATCAGCGTACCCATAACCCAGGAGAAAAGCAATTGCCCAGTAATCTGGAGAGACACGCACAGAAATCCCCTCCATCGACATCTAAGTAGACATATAGGTCCCGGACATCGAGTTCCTTTATCGATGTATCCGGATTTCCGCTGGGTGTAATGGCCATGTGCTTGAAATATGACTAAGCTCCTCTGGAAGGCACCATGCTCGACACTGCTGCAAGAATCACCATGGAGGCCTCCTTTAAACACGCAAGTCATTCTTCTCACTACCTGGGTCTCAGTGGCTCTTCGTCTGACTCATGCTTTTTCACTCAGCCCGTCCAGCATCTTCTAGCAACTTCTCTACCCTTCTAGAATACGTAATCTCTGCTGTAGATACAGACTCCCTTGTGAGCTTGGGGAATAGTATCTATAAAAAGGTGAAACAGAATGAGTAGAGCTACGATATGCTAACTTGGCGTTGATGCGAGCGTTTGTGCATCATGTTTGAGATCTGTCATATTGGTCTCCTTATTACGTTCGTGTCTGTAATATAGCCCTAAACCTTATAGTTAGGCCTCAGATAGTCATGCTTAGGCTTAAGGATGGGGAGATCTAGTTGAGACGTACAACTGGTGTACACTTCCCCATGCTACCTTTCTTGTGCCTTCCTTGTATAGGCTTTTGAAAGTGTCCAACTTTGAATAAGATTCCCAAGAAGGCCAAGTGTGCTGAGCTTTGAGTTTCATGATGGAATTCCCATCCCTGGGGAAACATTGTGCTGAGGAGTCATGCAAACGACTTGGTAAGTTCAAGGTTGTTTAGTGGTACCAAGAGGCGATAACACCCATTTAGATACCACATGTCGAGGTCGAGCGTTCCTTAATTTTAAGGTTGGCCTATTCCTCTTAAAGCTGAATATGTTGTATTTTTGTGAGTTTTGTGGGTTTTTTGCTTTAAAATTTATTTTAGCATATTGTTGCTTACTGCCTATTCCCTTAAGTCAACATTGCCCCCTTCTTGCTTGTCCATAAAAGCATCTAGTTTCTTCTTAAAAATAGCCATGAAAATGCCTCCCCCTTATAGAAAAACCTATTTTGGTGTCGCCATTTTGGCTTCTCCTTTCACCCCTTGTCAGCAGCAATTTTACTATGATTTTTAAAATATGATTGAAGGAAGTGGCTATTTCCAATATAGTTTTGTCATTCATATATCACAGACTTCCTCTCTCAGTTACCTGTTTCATAGTGTGGAGGGATCTTGTTCCTCATTTGCTCTAGCCATTGAGTTTCCTAATTGCTTGAAACTCGGTTAAAGTGAATAGGTACACTATGCCTAAATGCAAGGCAGAGATATCAACTAATGAGATTCATCATTGGGACATTAAAAGTCATTTGTTACTGGCTTCCGCTATTGAGAATGGTGCAGGTGGTAAGGATATGAAGAAATATGAGGGGTGTCCAGAATGTTTCCACAAACATTTCTGAAAAAATTTACTGGTTGGATTCCAAGAGTTACAAAGTTAATAGTGTGGCTCATGCTGCATGTTCTAATCTGTTGCTAGCTGTCAGCCTTTAGTCATTCACCAACTGCTGGGGTGCTAAGATGGAGTGCAACAAGTTGTTGTTTCAGCAGCGTTCTATTGTACGCTTTTTGCATTTTTAGGGCATTAGTTGTGCTGAAATTCATCAGCATCTGCAAAAAATGTTTGATGGCAAAGTAATGAGTCAAAGAAATGTACAAGGGGGTACATTAACTTAAAGATGGCTGGGTTGTGGTGAGAGGTGCAACATGAAGTGGTTGCTCATCAACTTCAGCAAATGATGAATTCCATCTTTAAGCCTCTATCCACTTGTACACACTTCTTTGACTCATTACTTTGCTACCAAGCATTTTTTGCAAATGCTGGTGAATTTCAGCACCACTAATTCCCTCAAAGTGCAAAAAGCATGCAAGAGAATGTTGCTGAAACAACAGTTCATTGCACTCCATCTTGGCACCCCAGCAGTTAGTGAACAACTAATGGGTGACAACCAGCAACAGGTTAGAGCATGAAGCATGAGTCATACTATTCACTGTGTTACTCGCATTGGAATCCAACCAGAAGTAAATTTTAAGATAAATGTTTGCAGAAACTTGATGGGCATGCCTTGTACCATAGCCCATCATGTGCATGCATGCATCCTTGTAACCTTTCCAGTGAGAGAATAATACAATACATTGAATATGGATACTCCCATGAACTAGTTAGTAGTGAAAGTCAAATTTCCAGTTTTTTAATTGTTAATTTTTTCTCATTCAACCCAACATTAACTTAGGCATGTCCATCAGCATTATCTGTAGTATTTCTAGGTTATCCCCCATAAAACATCCTAAGCCTTTCCTGAAAATGAATTTTAATGGTGAGCCATTCAATGATAATGGACTGGACACCCTAGGGCTGAATGTTGTATAAGTTTATGTTACAGAGTTATGAGTGATAACTGTATGTTGTGCTCAAGTGAAAACAGGTAGAATGGCTTTTTACATACCTTGTTCCATGCTCCTTTAGCATCAGTCTTGTTATTGGTAAAGGAGAGAGCAGAAAATGGACAAGGCAGTGAAAGAGTACAATTGCCCCCCCCCCCCCCTGAAATTCTGTTCCTACAGGAATTTTCACCCCCATAATTTATTTGGTAAGTGCAATTGTCAGGCAAAACACTATTTTTCAGTCCCCCTTGCAATTAATTCATCTCCTGTTGTTGACATGTTCAAGATTGATTGATTGGGACTGGTAATGACTCCCATATATGTTAATACATATGCTTTCACACATGAAATATGTTATACCAGACAGACATGTGATGTGATGTCTACTCTGTTTGATCTGGAGGAATAATTTCTTGCTAAGCTATGGAAAATTTCATAAATATATTGAACATTTCAAGTAGAATTTAATGTCATTTGTTCTCCTTGAGTGATGAAATACCCATTTGTATTGTAAAAAGCTATATCATTGTTAACAGATATCTATATTCTACAAGGTTGTTGCTTTCCTATGACAACACATTCTTCATTTTCTTGAATATTTCAATTTTAGCTATGACCACAAGGTTGATGTTTTCTTGGATTGGCTAAAGTTTAAAGAAACTGCTTCAGATATGGGCCTAGGCTCATATGAGTGTCATTCTGTTTGTATGGGTGCTCTGGGTTGTCTAAAAGTAAGGTTTATTTTTTCCCTGACAGATTTTCTTCCTGTCAAGTGTGATGCTTGTAGCAAAGTGTTTTGGTGAGTATCATTGAAAATTGTTCTTTTCATTTTGCCAGTTCAAGTAGCTGATTTTATTTTTTGAGAGCTGACTTTCAATAATATAACAATATAACCCTTGACAATAATATAATTATAATCTTATGCAATAATGCCAATTACATTTTCTATGCTATCCCAGTGTCCCTAAAATTTATACACAATGTTATGGAGATGTGTCATTTGTAGTATTTGTTTTGTGACTTATGCTGCTTTCAGTCAACTGGCCCTAGTATGTAGCTAAAGACCAATTATTCACTATTCTCTGCTGACTGACAATCAACAGCTAAATTCAGGACCTATATTTATTCTAAGTAACCCCAAGTCTGTCAACCAAGAAGTCCTTTGACTCCATTTCTACAGAGTGACTCCTATAAGTCTGGCATCATAGGAAAAATTCATGTTTTTCTATTTCTACAAACCATAATTCATATTTTTCTATTTCTACAAACCATAATTCATATTTTTCTATTTCTACAGGCCATAATGTCTCTGAGCAAGGAAGAACGAATCCAAATAATTCTACTCAATAGGAAATCAGAGTCAAAGAGAGGCCACTGCTGAATTTAACAGACTGCATCCAGACTGTGAGCCAATAACACAGAGTTATGTTAGCAGACTTGTTGCAAAGTTTAAGGAAACAGGATCCATAGAAGATAAACCACGCAGTGGACCTTCAAGGAGGTCCACTGATACAGCGACTGCTATCCTTGTTCATTTTAACAGAAGTGAATAAAAGCTTTTGTTTTGCCTTTTTTTAGTATTTTTCCTATGATGCTGGACTTATGGGACACCCTGTATAATAAACCCCCCCTTTGGCTTTGAAATTGTGCTAACTCAGTTGAAGTGACAAAATGCAACGCAAAAAAATGTGATACTGCAGGATACCTTGGGACCTATGCTGGTGACCAGGTCACTGTATCATATAAAACAATGAGTTAGTGTAAGTGAGCATAACAGGGCTAAGTTGGTTTTTATATTTTCAGTAGCAAGAAAAATTCCAGAAATTTTTAATATTCATATGTATTTTCAGCAATCATCACATCCAGTATGCCAGTCATTCCTGCCCAGAATCCTATAGGAAGAATGTTCAGGTTCCAATATGCCCCTTATGTGGAATTGCAGTTCCTATCAAGAAAGGGGAAATGCCTGATATCAGAGTTGGAGAACATATTGACAACAATTGCAACTCTGATGTTGCCCTTTCTAAACAAAAGGTTTGGAAAAAGGAAGTGCATGAGAGAACCTGCTGTATGGTTCATCACAATATCTGGTATAATGAATTTCACAACTTGATCATTTTAGCATATTTGAGACATTACCTGAATGACTTCATAACTTACCATGTGGCATCATAGAGTTGTGGATTTGTAAATATTCAGTCTCAGGCACAATGGTAGCTTTGAAAACATTGGCACTTTGGTCTAAAGGATTGTTGTGTCAGTGCTTCTGGAAAATGACTTGCCAATGCTTTGACATGTGGTTGGGGGGAGGGAGTGTGCTGAGTGAGATGAATAGCTGGTAATTGAAATGATGATGCTTGACCTAAGAATTCTCATGCATTGCAATGACTCTGCTCTTTGTTACAGTGTTGAATTGTCAGTCTGGTAAATATTTGATTATCATAGCATTGTCATTTTTGCATTGCTTAAAGTGATTCCTGGAAGTTTGGTGATTATGAGCAGGTCATTACTCAATACTAACCTTACAGGATGTTTTCTTATGCACTTCCCCTACATTATCAGTTTTTTTTGTAGCACTTGAATGATTCATTTTGCAATTCTTTGTTTTCATCAGGTGTATGCCAATCGTTGTCAAGTGAAGGGCTGCAAAGGAAGAGAAGTGATTCCTATCCATTGCCCAGATTGCAACTTGAACTTCTGTCTGAGGCATCGCCATGGAAGTGACCATGACTGTAGAGGAGTTACATCAGTTTCCCATTCCCAAATCAGGTACTTATCTTTTTTTTTTTTCCCAAAGTGTAAACTGAAGTAAATTTGGCATTGTGTCCCATTTTCTTGTAGGTCTTCACTGCCATTGAAAGAAGGTGGGAGAGGTTCAGATAAGCCCAGTCAAGAGGAGGAAGATCTAATGTTGGCCAGGGCAATAGCTGCCAGTGAACAGGAATACATTTCACAGAACAGAGACCAGACCAATACTAGATCACAGAGAACTCCAATGAGGAATCCTTGCAATGTTTCATAATGTGCAGGAGAATTATGCATATTCCTCAGAAATATCTTCTTACCCTGTTTGACCTGATATGCTGTGATTGAGAATTTGAACTGTAATGGGTGTCAATTCATGGTGTTAGCACATGATTGTTTCCAGCCATAGGCACTCCCTATGTTGTGATCCATTTCAATTCATGTGTACTATTTCTTTGTTTCTTCTTCCTCAATGCAATTTTAGAGTACAAGCCATTTTAAGCTGCAAAGAATTTAGGTGAACATGTTTGCTGAACTCCAAATGCTGAAGTACTTTCTTCATTTGAGGAATGACACTTCTTAGCTTGTCAGTCTTTTTCCTTTGGGTCACACTGTTTGATATATTTTTTACAGTTGTGGATTGTGGCTTAAAGGCAAATCAAGGTGGACAGAATCACTTATACGTGAATGACACAGGCCTATTCCATTTGTTCAATGCCCTTTTCAAATCTCTTGCATTCCACTTTAACCATGCTCAGGCTCATTGTCTGTCAGTTGTGGATTAAAAAGAACTATGATGGACATAAGGAACCGAATGCCATTACAAGTGTGGTTTTTTTCATGAGATGTTCCAAAAGTGTACGCGCTGCACATCAAGTATGGCATGTGGCAAGGGAGAATCGGATTGGATCGGCCATATAGGTATCGGCCGATACCGATACTTTGGATCAGTATTGGTGCATCCCTAGTATTTAAGTGTGCACCTGCTAAATGCCTAACATTCAGAGCATTCACGTACTGTAGAGAAAATTTATTTCTCTGCAAGTTGAGGCAAAAGAAAGGAGTATTTATCGAAAATACAACTTGTGACAAAGCAGCACCTAGAATCAACGCATTTATATGAGCCTTGACTCCAAGTATTGGCTGTTTTCATGATTACAAGAGGTGGAAGTATGTGTGGATGAGGTAGGAATAGGTGGTTTTTGATTGCTGCTCATTTTTAAAATGGGACTTTCCAGTTTAGAGAAGCTTGACCATGAGATCAATGTCCAGATAAAGGTTTAACTATGCAGAAATGTTAGATCTTTTTCAATGCGGCCCACTCGAGGTTGACCAACATTATTAGTGTGGCCCACTCAAAGTGGACCAAAGTGTCCATTAGGCCCTTGCCTCAAAAAGTTTGGGGACCACTAGTTTAAAGGGTATTAAAATTGAGAATAATTCTGTGATGGATTTTCTAACCTCTAAGGAGTTGATCTCCCAGCAGATCTTTCAGCAGCTGAAAGGATAGAGGCCTACTGACCCTTTCTTAAAGATCTACCAGATCAACTCCTTAGAGGTTAGAAAATCCATCACAGCATTCATCTCAATTTTAACCATTATCTGGACAACAGGAATCCTTTGGGCTCCTCAGATTGTTTCATTACACTACTCAATAAATTTTATTTTCTAAAAATTTAAATGTGCCTTTTATAGACAGTTATCCATCTATCAAATATAGAATTTAAGTTTTGGTTTGCTTTTAATGGAAAATTTCTTTAATTTTTGCTTTTGCTCATTTGTCACAAAAACACATTGCCTGGATAAGAGTTAATTACCCCTTCTGCAGACCCTTTGGTAGACCAAATTGAGATGAATGCTGTGAGGAATTTTCTTACCTCTAAGGAGCCGACCTAACAGCAGATCTTTTAAAAGAGGGTCAGTAGGACTCTATGCCCTCAGTCTCTGAAAGATCTGCTGTTAGGTCGGCTCCTTAGAGGTGAGAAAATTCCTCACAGCATTCATCTCAACTTTAATAGCCCTTCAGCAGACCCTTTGATAGCACATTGAAAATACTCCCTCTGTCCAGAAATGATTGTCCTGTTTCACTTTTTCTTGAAAATTAAGGCTGGCTTGGGGCATTAATAAATTCTGCTTATGTAACAAAATAGTCTTCGGTGTCCTCTATAGCTCATATAGATTTGAGCATTTGGACTCCTTTTAAGGTGCAGTTTTGGGAGCCGAAAAATTCTTATTTGTAAGAGTTTTTGAACCACACCGATTAGTCCAAAATTACATCAATGGAAATTCTCGCTTCAGCACCTTGGGGAGGAGAGTCACTACTGCACATTACATCCCCGTAGCCCGTGCCCTCGATTGATCAACGGCAGCAACCAACAGAAAACCTCATGGAGACCGAATCCCTGGCGACAAAAAAAAACCTTACCAACGACCAGCGGCGCGCGATATACGACTTTCTTTTGTCGGGTATACGCGACAAAAGAAAGACGTTGCTATAGCCACGATGGAAACCTGAAGTATGGGTCGTGGGTCGGAAAGGACAAACTTACGCGTTTGGGCCGCCTACCGCTTAATTTGCTGTGCCCTATGGATGTTGTAAAATCTGCTCAAGAGTCCCTTTAAATAAACCCTTAACTCCCTTACAAGATCTTTATTGAGAAACAAATTCATTGGCTTCGCTTCACTGCATGTCAATGCAGGGTGAATACTATTGCCACAATGGTGGGACAAAGGTTACTTATGACATGGGGAAGTGTGTCCCTGTTGAGCCACCAAGTGAGTCCAGTTCTTTTATTGGGCTCATCAACAACTAACTACAAAATCTATAGTCACCAAGAGTCGTCAGTCGAAGTGCCTGCCAATCCATCAGGCGCGTTCTTCTTTAGTTAAGAGTCGAAAACCAGAAACAGGACAATCATTTCTGGACAAATAAAAATGGGAAACAGGACAATCATTTCTGGACAGAGGGAGTAGTTCATAGAAACTATTTTTAATCCACAAATATGATTAATTTTGCTAGTCACCATTGAAGACATCGGCCATCTCATGAGAAGAGTAAGAATGGTGTATTGCAATTGGAAGTGCCTCACGCTCAGAACCTTTTGATAACCCCCATAGAAAGGAATCACTGTGCTTACTGATTTAATGCTGCTTCCATATAGCAATGCAAAAAGAGAAACCTTTCAGGTTGAGCATATTGGAGAATAGATTAAAAGTCATAAATTCGTCAACACCGATTTGAAATTGGTTCACTGCTTACCTTGCTTGAGAGCCTTACCCTGGTAATTGAATTGAAACTCCTCGTCCTGGAGTGGCAATCCTCAAACTTTTCCCAACTGGTACCCCCTCTCAATAGGAAGCTTTAGTTCTCACTTGCCCCTCTAAAGAAATCAAGTTTATGCTTTAGAAGTCAAGAGCAAGAGTAGACCTTAATGTCTTAATCATAGGTTGATACCACAAAACGGACTCGCTATTATCTCGTCCATTCGTAGATTGTCTAAGATTCATCTAAACCAGGCATCCTTTAGAGCTTCCTTCCTGCTTCTCAAGAGGTCATATCTCATAAGCGACGAATGGGTCTTATTCTGAACACAGAGCCGTTCTGGCAGGACTTAAACACCAGAGCTGGGTTCTTGTAAATTTCGCTAAGTTACGAGAGAAGACCATTCTTACGGTCGTCGTCGATTGACTGTCGATGGGAATTATGGGAGATACAGAAGTTTGGACGTTTCTTTTGGTCCTCCTGGGTATTTACCAAAATGTGAAAAGCCTGCACAGCGCCTTAGAGCAAAACCTACCGAATTGTTCACTACATATACATCGTCCAGGACTCCTTCATCACACGGTCGTAACTGTTTGGTGATTCAAGTATTGTTGACCAGGACTGTTCATACAAACAAATATGGAAAATATACTGCAAGAACTACTGCATGGAAGCTCATCATGAAGGTTCAGCGAAGTTCAAAATGTTGTCTTTTGAGGTGAGAAGCACTGAAATCTAGGGGAGACTACGGTATCGAAATCAAAATTGCTGAAATGCGGAACTCTTTGTCCAAAGAATCGAGAACGTGATGGATCGACCAAGAAAAACAGATCTGCGTTGTTGTCCGTCATCATTATCACCCATTAATTTATTGATCCACGCGCTGAACAATACAAAATCTCTTGTGATTTTGGCCACCCTGCTGCTTCTCTTCCTGAAATTATCTCACGTCTGGACTAGCTTCCATCATAGAGCCTCTGCCTGAGTTCAGCTCTTGAAATTTTCCCACAATATTCGCACTTTTGGAAGGAATATAGGCAAAACATAACTGATATGTATGGCATTAGACAAAAAACACATGTTTGCGTGGCAGATGCGATTTCTACTGCAGTGTGATTTTTTGCGACAAATTAACCACATGTGCGATGAAAGTATGAGATCGAGCCCTGGTTCTTGTTTTGCAGTTTCACCAGAAAATGGTCAGTAAGCCATGGCAAATTGGAGTGTTTCAGTTTATTTAGACGGTTCGTCGGATCTGCAGCTTCATTGAGGGCTGCAGATCACCATTCGTTGAACACAACATGGATTCCACTGTGAATTGGCATCGAAGTCCACAAAGACTCAGCTGAAACTTGTAATACTCGTATGATGAGGAATCGGTGCAGTTCACGTTCGCGATAGTTTCTTCAAATCCGCCACACGTTTTTTGACGTACATCACGTATTCCTTGCACCCCTTTGGCAGGAGCATGTTGAGAATTGCGTTTGGAAGAAAAGTAAGACGGAGATCCGCATGGTAAACCCATCTGAACTTTGTCTTTTCCGGATTTCCCAGCAGTGGAGAATATGCGAATCCCTGAGGATATAGTACAGCCCTAAAAAGAAAAGAAACAAAAAACGTATGTTTATTAAGTGCTATGACAGGACTTTCAACGATGATCGCTGAAAGAGCGTACACGTTCATCGATGACCTGGGGCCGTATTCTACTAGCATCTTAGAAATATCCTATGCAAATCGTTCCATTTTTGCCATGTATTCAAATGGGTCAAATACCAGGTAAGCAATTTGCTAATAGGGGAATCGTTCCTCGGAAAATAATATGATAGAATATTACCCCTGGTCTCTACGAATGGTAAAATAGGCGATTTAAAATAAAAAGTGAGCACCCGAGGAGCAGTGAACGCGACAAATTCATTCATCTTCGAACCGACGCCCTGCCGAGACTCCTGCAGGAATTCTCGTGCTCTGTACTCATTAAAGATAATTAAGAAAGGTATCCAATGATAAGAAATATGCCGTCACCGCAGCAAGGAATTTCAAGCAGTGAAAGGGAAAAGAAATGAGCATGTCCACTTGAAAAGTACGGGAGCCCGCCCGTGTTTTACTTTTGGAAAGGTACCCTGTGCAGTAATATTAAGTTTTTGAAAAAGGTTTTTATCATCGTCTTATTTGTGATTGTCAGCGCCTCAACATTCATTCAATGCATTAAGTCCAATCTGTTATAAGTTATCTTTGCGGATAGGTTTAACAGAGTCCTGTGCAACATGGTTTTGCCTCTCCAATTATTAAATTCAACCCCCCATGCCCTTTTACGAAGCCATTTAAAAAAATTCCTTCAAATAAGTAAAATGCTTGTTTTCGGGAAGAAGTAGTTCTCTGTGGCAGATGAATCTATTAGCTCATGGAAATAGGAAAGTGTTCTTCGTAGCAAAACTTTAAGCTGAGTGGTACTATGTTGCTCTCAGCCGCCGATTCCATCACGTTTGCAAGAATTTCCAGTAAAAAGTAAAGAAGACACACTTAAAGTAAAAACCGCAGTGATTCAAAACTCTTGATTTCTTTTTCAAGAAAACTCTCTTAAAAATGAAAATTACTCAACGATCGAATTGGACATCATCTGAATCCCTGAATCCCCCTTCTTTGGGGTGGGCACAAAATCCCAGTTGGTCGCGATACGTCAGCCTGAGATCGGACGAGCAGAAGCAGCGATATACGACAAAAATTATTGCACGATTGAAGATCGATTGGCAGATTTTTCTTATGGAGCGTAAGAAAAGCAAAAAAGGCAATAAACTCGAGACGGATCGACTCCAAAGCTCTCTTTGATTCGATTCTGAGGGAACAGCTCTACTTGACCCAACAGTGAAGTCATTTTGTATATTGTTCAACTTTTTTTTTTGCTCTGTTAGTGCCCTTACAGCTGCTACCAACATCTCCAGTGATGTAAAAACTTGTGTCGTCCATCACTGCATCTGCTTGGCCAAATGTAGGCCATCTCCAATTAAAGTATTTCTCGTATGCATTTATACCGGAGTCACTTGAGACTTCGTATCCATCCTATATACTCATAGATCCAGGAGGGACTCATATATGTATTACCGTGAAACGACGCAGATGTTCTTGCTTAGGACTGCTAATTAGTGCTTCTGTTACTGGTCCCATTTTTGGGGTACCATCTCTCGCAGAGAGCACAGAGGGCATGATTTATGACGCGTTGGTATAAGATAATGTACACATACACATATGAATGAGTTGAAATAAAGTTTTAACTAACCGTCCGAGTCGTGGGCACCAGTCCACAACTCGAACGTAGTTAAAACGATATACCTACCTCGTACTTTCCTGCGTGCCTCTTATCAAAATATCCCATATTTTACTGTTTCATCCCCCGCTAGTGCTAGTTAGCATTGAAGAAATGCCAGGAAAAGCGAGAGCTAGGCATAAATTCCGAGGGTGAGGGGCAGCCCGCATACAACTCGCCTTAACAGGGATACGATATTTTACCACTCCGTCTCTAGACATCAGACTTGGCATCCACCGACTTCTTTTTGTTTCCCAATTCGAAAAATCCCTTTCGTGGAATCCCACTTCAAGACAGAGAGGACTTGGAAAAGACTGTTAAATGGTTCAAAGGGCAACCAAAAGAATGGTTCAAAGAAGGCTGTGAAGGGATGAGTACTAGGACGGGAAAATTCCGTCTCGCTGAAGGAGGATTGTGATGAAAAAATTCGCGTGGTGTGTAGCTGTTTTCATTTGTACGTCAAGAAAAACTACGAACGTCTTCAGTGCTCTTCGCATATACCAACAGAAAGCGATGTTCAACTCTTATCTTCCAGGAGGAATCTTTTCGTTACTGCAGAAACGTGTTGAAATGCAATTTTTCAAGTTGTTCTCAGCTGGGTCCTCTTAAGCTAGGAAGTCATCGTGGTGACTCGCGACAGACAAATTATCGGAAACATGAGTCGTTGATCGATTCGCCTAGGTCACCTTACATGGTCACCTTTGGTATGTCATTCGGGGATGACTTGCTGATACGTCTATGTTTGCATCCGGGTAAAGCGGATGCATTATACAGATTCGAATGCGCCTATCATTTCAAAATACGAAGTAACTGCTAGTTCTACTAATTTTCTTATGTTTATGCTCTGTCACTGTCACATCTTCAGATTTGATGGCAGTATGCCATCTTCTCATTCTTTTCAGATGTTTTTTTTTCCAGAGCCACGTCCACACCTACGCGATTCGGTCGTGCAACTCGTGGCCGCCAACACAGTTGCATACTGTTAAGTAACAGGGATCATCCATTGCGCAACTCGATGCGTGGGGTAGAAGTGGATTGGGTTCTACACTTTCGAGCTATCGGCTTCTTTAACTTGCATCTGCAGCTGTCTCTTTTCTTACCGGAGCGAGGGTGGGTTTAGGAGAAAAAACTGTTATCTTGGGATATGATACCTTCGGCAAAATAAAAATAAACGTAAAACACGATTATGAAGATCGGAATAAATGTAAATAGGAAAAAAAAGAAAGAAATGAACTACTTCCCGCGAATCTTAGGGCGTGGCTCGCGTGCAGTTCATTAGCCGTGGCGCCATGACATGTAAAAAATAAAAATAAAAACTAGTTTTGTTTCAGGGAAACACTGTGGAGATGTCGCTTGATGATACGACATGGCGAGTGTACACGAACGTCCTTGAAATTGCTGATTATTCTTTCTTGCGAAGGTCGGAATGGCTACCGCAAACAAAAATTATTCACGTGAATGCCTGGAGCATCTTATCCTCCTCAAGATGCACCATGAATAACTTGCCTCACGTATTCATCAGAGAGGGAAAGGCCAGGCCATGAAATGCTGGAGAGGGAATGGTAAATTGTGTCGCCTTCCTTCTCCCAGCTGGCTATTGTGACGTATTCCCTGCTCCAGATGAGCCCGTTCGCTGCCGGGGCTGATACCTGATGAGTTATTCGGCATTGAGAAGTGATATTCTGCAAAGAAAAAAATAATAATTTGACTAAATTCAATCGTCCCTATACATATATATTCTGTCCTGCTAAAGGTATCCGAACCCCACGCAGTTTGGAGAGTCGTAGCATCGACTGGCCTAGTAAGGTGTAGGACCGTTGTTGTCATAAATAACCGCTGTGGCACTTTGAGGTATGCTATCCACTAGTTCTACAGTGTTTTACACCTGAGTTAGACAATTTTTCACTTGACTCGGACACACGTGCATAGGACGTTCCTCATGCATGAGTGTCGAAGTCAAGTGAAGAACCCTGTAAATGGTTCCACATGTGTTCAATTGAGTTGAGGTCAGGGCTCTGTGCAGATCACGGCAGTAAGTTGATGCCGTGGTGCCTAAACCGCGCACTGTTACTTCGTGCAGCTTGGCAGGGGCCTCGTAAATTCACCATATCCCCTGGAACATGCTTACCTATGATATCTTGATATCTACTGGCACTCAGACACACGTGTACCTCGCAGTTAGGCTGTGCAGAAAGCAGCCTATTCCTTGAACCAGCACCGCCTTCCTTCACTCCAGATGGATATCCTCGTGCAGGCGACTCTTGTCGCCCCAGAGAATTGGAGATCGCTGGTACGCTTCATGATGCTGTCACTCCCTACACCTCGTCAGGTGACGCTCTGCGTTTTTGGGGGTGATATGCGGTTATCGCATACCCTTGTAAAGTACCCACATGATTCCGTGGAGATTAGACTTTGGAAAACCAATGTGGCTATTTCACGGATTTGCTTCCTACACATGTGGTAGCCAATTATTACACGTCTCTAAATCTCTCTTAAATCTTCGTGTCTTCAGCATGATACATCAGGATCGATGCCAACACATCCTGCCTGGAGACTCGCTGCATTTATGTAGGGGGTTCCAAGATTTATAAGCCTGAGGCACTTCCAGTTGCAATACATCATTTTTACACTTCTCATGAGATGACAGATGTCTTCGATGGTGACTGGCAAAATGTAATCTTATTTGTCGATTGAAGATTGCGTCTATGCATTTTTTTTCAATGTGCTACCAAAGGGCCTGCTGAAAGGAATTAAAAGTGAGATGAATGCTGTGATGAATTTCCTAAACTCTAAGGAGTCGGTCTCCCTACAGATCTTTCATAGAAGTAATCAGTAGGACTCTATCCTAGCTGCTGAAAGATCTACTGGGAGATCGACTCCTTAGAGGTTTATCTCAACCTTAATAGCTCTCCAGCAGACCCTTTTGTAATACATAAAAAAAAAACTCCGCATAGATGTTATGTTTAATCGACAAATAAGATTACATTTTGCCAGTCACCATCGAAGACATCTGTATTCCTATGAGAATAATAATAATTATGTATTGCAACTGGAGGTGCCTCCGGCTTATAACTTTTTGAATCCCCCTCGTATATTGATACTACGGTACCATCTGATGCCTAATGGGCAGGCCAAACCCACTTTGCGTGAAGTGTCCGGATACTTTTTGCAGGGCGAAGTACATGCTCTGTGTTCTATGCACTCAGGCTTCGGAGCAATTCCTCACCAAGACGACAGAACTCTTCATGACCTGAGGATTCCACTTCATGATGTCTGCCACAGTTTCCCATTCGACTTGAAAAATGACATCTGGAGGAATGTCCAACTCCGTCTGCAATTTGAGAATACCAATTTGGCTGCATTTGTACCAGATTGCGGTCAAAATTTTCACCCGGGGAGGGATTGCGGTCGGATGATCCATGAACAATTCGGATGAACAATCTCTTTCCCGGGTTCTGACTCCGTATTCTTGGAATTCACCCTTGTCTTTTACTCCCCACTCATAATCCCTCAATTTGTATCTATACTATAGGTTGGTCCATTTAAATGGAACCATAGGAAGTAATAAAAACTGAAAAGTCTATTTACATTTATTTATAGCGTATGTTCGACATGTTCGCCATTATTTTCAATGCTATTCTGTAATCTTTGTTTAATCAACACAGATCTTGTCTCTTTAACTTTGGACAATAACATCACGATGCAACTGTGAGTAATGGGTTCACGATTTGGATTGGCTTCATTAAAGTCCGCAGCTGTCTGCCTTGCGGTACGTGATCCACACATCCAAATTAATTTTTACCCTTTCGTCTTTGGATTGCATTATCTTCACTTAACCCTCACAAATCTGAATCTGAAAAAAGAAAATATTGATTATTCCATATGGTTCCATTTAAATGGACCACCCTGTATATTTCAGAGTGTTTGTGTGTGTGTGTGTGTGTGTGTGTCTGTCTGTCCTTTATGCACGGCCACACCTTTGATCCCAGTCCGACCAAACTTTGCATTGCTTCCTCATTTGGTCCGGGGATGGTCATAGGCTAGGTGGCGTTTCTAAATTTGGACCCCCCAGGGTACTTTATTAGTAGATATTTAGTACATATATGGCCGATTCACTACTACAGACCCCCCAAAGAAGTCAACATTTTGGGGGGTCAGTACAAAGTTGTAAATGGACCCCATGTTACTAAATACAATTTTCGTTGCACTTCGCAGCGCAACGAGTTTCACACCTTGATGCTTATTTTCCCGCGGGGACGCGTAAAACGTCACCGATTTTAAAACACAGAGTCCCCTTTCATCCTGCTGGAGGAAGGACACAAGTTGGGGTCTCCGTCTCGCTCTCCAGGTCGCAGTTTCTTTCGAGCTTTCGCAACTGTTGGGTACGTCCTCGAGAACGGAAGAGAGCGGCTGCTGCGTTGAGCGTTCTAACTCTTAATTCGTGAATTCCCGACCCGAAGTTCGTGGAAGTCTTCCACGGGAGGCTAGTTGCCTATATTTTAATTTGCTTCCATTTGTCGTTCTCCCTTCCCACACCCGTCTATGTTGCGTCTGCCGCCGAGTTGTATGCATCAGAATCAGATTGCAAAATGAACAAAGGGACCAAAGAAATATTACAAGCTTCCATGCGGTAGGGAACATTTTTCAGTATTTCTTGAGAATCTCACATGAAAGAGTAATCAGGTAGATCAGAAAATTTTCTTGCCCAATATGCAACTCTGAATCGAACGAAGTAATCATTACAGGTTCAAGAGTAAATAAATTCGCTCACTTCCAAATAGACCATCATCAATTTAGTCTTGTCATTTTGGGCAGTTTTGATGAGGACATCATGATCAGAGAGGGACGACGTTGCCCACTTGGTTGTCCTAAAAATCTCTTTGAGAGTGTCGGTGGTCTGCTTGGCCTCTTCTAAATATGGCCGGAGATCTGCCTGAAAAGGAATAAACGTGTTATGAATTCCTGTCCTGCACGATGATGAAAACTTCCGTTTCTTCGGTTTTTGAGATACTATCAAATAAAACTCTCCTTGCCGTACATGGGATGTGGGACACTAATATTCAAACCTTCGACGATGGAAAAATGAAAAAATAGTACTTTCTATTTCTATTTCAAGTACTATATTTGTTTTACTTTTGTACTTTAAATAGCGTTGAAGGAAGGTAAGTACTATTTAAATAGTTCTCTCGAGTTTAAATTACAAATCTAGGCCATTAGGCCTAGATTTGTATCGTTGATTCAACGAGTGGAAGAGAGGGCAAAGAGATGTTGTCAACCAGCTCTGATCATTTCAATGTTTCCAATCAGTGTCGCCAGATTAATTTTTTTTTAATTTAACAATCGAACTAGTTTTCCGAATCTCAAGCCATTTTCTGGGTAAGTATGCATGCAAATTTTTTCCATGACATTTAAATCGTTCTCCATATCTTGATATTTTGGGGGAAAGTTATAAATTAAGGTGAAAGGTGAAACCGTGGATACCTACAAACTTGGGATTTTCCTTTCTTCGCTTTCATACCTTTGATCGTAGGCAAGAGGGTTTGAGTTGCTTGATGAGCACAGATTCGTGTATTTGTCAGCACATGGTATTTCATTCACGTTTCCAGGAGCTTTGCCAGAAGAGCTGTACTTCGAGGATTTGATGAATTCTTTATTCGATGCCTACATTCCTCTATCGTTATATTACCCAATTTGGAACCTTAATGTCAACATGTATTTCTTACCCATGAAAGCTCTGCATCACTGTAATTCACCCTATCACCCGTGCCGCTTAGGCTCCCTTCAAATGAGTTGCCACAAGGTATGGGGTCCCGAAAATGGGATGAATAGAACTGGATACATCCATCGATGATATCCGTGAAAATACTGTGCATTGGAAGACTGAAAAATGACGAGATGGCAAGGTCAAGTACAGGGTTGTTATACAAGATAAGATTTTGTCATAACTATGACCTCTGTATCACCATCTGGCGAGGATGATAAGAATCCTAATTGGCCCATATCATTCAAATATCAACTGCAGTCGACGGTTTCATTCAGTTACAACAAAAAAGTTTGGTGGTATCTTTATTGCAACTATAATATTATTATATATTATAGTTGCATATTATATTTTATTAAATATAAATATTCAGCATTCGATTACTATTTGTATTTACATTTTGAAAGATCTCTGCTCTGATGAACAATTTCCTGCTTCAATTTTCGAAAGTTACTCTCAATACTTAGTAGCATATTTAGCAACCTAGACTAGTCGACTAGTCGTCAGTTAGAGTAGCCTGATGTTTGAGACGAGCGGTGATGACTCTCTCCATCGCCCATATCCATGTAGGAAGCATCGTTCATCAACCGCTAATGTAGCTCCCCAATCACAAACATGATTGGAGAATACGGGAACTATGCTTGAAAAGAACCACCTTGGACAGTGATATACCCAGGGTTCCACGACATGAGTTTTATTGACGTATCTTCATGGGGCTCAGTTCAACCAGTGAAATATACTTTTCTTGCATCGGAAAAAAAAGTTTAATAGCATGAAAGAAAGTAATTATAATTTTCATTCTCCCAGAAAATCATTTACGCTATAATTTGCCCGCCCTTTCACATCATCAACCAACTGTGAAGACAAGAGCACTAAAACTTGTAGAAAGTAATGAGGATGCCCCTTCTATCTTCTTTCGTACTTGAGCATAGTGGCTTATTATTTATCTCTCCCCTCCCTCCTCCCTTCTGTCATATGAACAAGACGATACGCTTGAAAATATTCCTATATTCATCTATCGAATTGGTGCTACATTCAAATTACCATTTCTCGTACATTCCATGCTATGAGATCACAGTAACGAGATAGAATAGTAGATTCATGCAACAGAAATCTGTTGGCTTAATCATATGTGACTGTTATTCCGTGTCCGTTAAGGCATGGCAGTTGAATCGAACCAAGCGATTTGAGAAGGCATCCTTTTTGAACGTGTGGGAATGAAAGTTTCCCTCAATTGCGAAATAAGTGTATATGTTAAAGGCAGAGTATAAAATTCAGACAATAGATATTCTATATGGAATGCCTGATTTCATACTCTGCTGTAGTTTACATATTAATTCAGCCATGTCCTGCGTAGTCATTCTTGGGGTGAACAAGCTGTACGTACCATACATGATTATTTTTCCAATCCTCCACTATTGAACTTCACGCTTGAATTATGATCGAATGTAGTTAAGGAGGGAGAACAAAAGGGGAGAGGAGAGAGGGATTTACAGGTATTTTCACGCAAGCAAATTTGCTTTTCAAGAAACTGAATTCATGCCAGAAGATACTCACAGGTACGTTGTGTTTCTCATCAGAAGTTGAGAGCTGGTTCCTGGGGGAATCTCCAAAAACCAAGGAAGCTGAGAATATTCCAAATATAAATAATTATTTTAAAATATATATTGGTTGCTGATGAGTCTATAAAATAGAATTGCACCCTCATTAACCTATCCTATCGATCATGACTTAATACTTTTACACATTCCTCATCGACGTAAAACTCGAGCTGTATTTTTTTCTTTTGCTGACCCCTGCTGAACTGCAATGATAAGCTGGACACTAATATCGGGACCATATCATATTTTTCGCCAACGAGGATGAGTCAGTTGCAAGTTTCGCCTTCCATTCAAATTGTTAAAGACTCTCAACAAAAAAAATCGCTTTTATATATAAAAATCGCTCCATCGGGAATGGAGTGCTCCGCCTTCGTTGTAGGGAGGGAAAACTTAATTTAATTGTCAATGAACTCTAACGAAGGTGTTTAGCAGTGAAGTGTCAGTTGCACTCCTTGAATTTTGAAAATGGATTAACATGCTCTCCTGGGATGAAATGAAAAGTTTACATGTACTGGAGAGTGCCAAAAGTCAGATCGTATGTGCAGCTCGAGTCTTGACATCTGGTGTAGACATTCTGCATTATTAGGGCTGAATGTTAACTTTAGTTATTCCCTTCCCACAGAAACAGAAAATATATAACTTCCTGGAAATGTCACTAAAAGTCGAGAAAGGATATCGCAAGCAAGGACTAGAAGGACGATCATGAGTTATATCCTGGATTAAAGCCAAAAGAATATGCTGCATTTCGTGCAGGAAATTGCTGGAAATTTTCCCCTGCTGCAGATTCTGCATGAGAAAGTCATGATACAGTTTTGAATACAAAAAATCCACAATTTTCTGGTAATGTACCCTTCCTATCCCTTAGAAATGCATGAATCGCAGGGTGGGCTTTCAACATGTACTTTAATTTTCTTGTATATATGTTGCATGGAATAAAAGAAGGAATTTGTCAAGAAATTGGCTTTTAGCATTTGTTATGACGTGGTCATCTCGAGAACTCACCAGAAATTGCAGTGTCGAACAAATCCGGGGCGCGATCACTGATGAAGAATTCTGATGATAGGAATAACGTCCGAAAGATGAAGTCAGTCACGAAGGAATTCATATTCTTGGTTCTTTACGATGGTGTTGAGGAAGAGTCTTTGCACGACAGCCTGTATCAGCATCGAGAGACATCGCACTATTCCATGACTCAGCCTTATAATGTATGTTGTTTTGTTCTTGCTGAGGTCAACTTAGAAACTTCGTACCATACATCCGGATCGAAGCGATCCAACTAAATGGTTTTAAACGGCCAATACATTCTAGTTACTGGTGAAGTTAGAAAACATCCATCAACAAGTTCTCAAATGAAATTTCCGAGTTCTTTCGAGTTGACACCTCATCTTCTATTCACTTCGATGCTTGTTATATCGTCTCGCGATGAATGGCGAAGCATGTATATTTGGAAAGCCAGGCAAAGATGTTCTTCAATACCATGCGATTTGCCGCCACTCCAACTGCATTTTATTCACTATAAGTAGTTCAGGGTTGCCCAAGAAAAAGGTAACCAACATGATCTTTCTGGAGGTTTTTTTTCGTACCTGTCCGGTACAGCGGTTGTGAGATCGGTCCACCTTTTTTAACTGCTAAAATGACGTTTGACGAGCCAAATTCTCTTTCAGTGTTAACTGGTATATAACAACAAACAATATAATACTATATTTCGGTTACCTTTTGTTTGGTCCACCCTGATGGTTCAAAAAGTTTCCGGACTGGGTCTGGTTCGCACCACTGGTAGCAGTTGGAGCAATTTTGTTGGTGTGTCCTTCAAAGTAGTGGCCTGGCTAGTCACTCACTTTTGCCAGCACTTGTACAATTCGAAGCAGGGGGGGCGAACCCATTTGTTTTTGACTTCCTTGAGGGCGGCCGTCGCAGCTTTCATCACCTCGTCGGTGCTGGAAAAGCGTTTTCCTTTCAGAAGATACGTCTTTCGCTGGAACAGAAATCTCACGGAGCGAGATCAGGAGAGTAAGGCGGATGTGGCAGGACAGTTGTTCCCCATGTCTGCCAAGAACTGCGTCATCATCAGTGACCGGTGATTGGGTGCGTTGTTGTAAAGAAAATCCCACTCTTCATTGAATTGTCGGTACCATTCGAACACCTGGGACCTTGACGTATTGCTCCTGCACGCTGCCTCCAAAAGTGTGGTCACTGTAGGAGTTTCCCTCATTTTTTGCAAAATGACATTCGCAATCTGCTTGAATTGTGACGTGTTCGCTACCAGATATCAGAGTGACAAATGATACTTAATTTTTTATACGTGGGGAGCTCTAGCAGCCTTCTGGCCTATTTCAGAGACTTTGCATGCAGGAAGCGCATAAAATAGATATCAAACTCTACATCTCTTCCGGCGATATGTTCTGAGCTGCATAGTTTGGGCACAGTCCTAGTTCGGAAAATTTTTGAACCTACAAAGCAGAACAGGACGAGACGTCTCAATGTGTCACTTGCATGTTATATATCATTGTTGGAGTGGTGGATATAAATGGTCATGACTGTAATACGAATCCTTCAATTTAAATTATTAATATTTATATTTTATATATCAGAAAGTAAAAAGAAAATGCCGCCTTCAGGCGATCAGGATTGCAAATCAAGGACAAAAATCGTGAATTGGAGATTAGTATTACGAAATTTCTGTAAGTGAAAATGAGTTCACTTGCTGGTACCTGGTCAAATGAACGGAAATGAGAAGGCCACCTTCCAAGCTGAGTGCTGTGTCCTTTTTTTTGTCTCCATGGCTAACTGCTTCTATTTCTATCCAGTGATGAAAGTCGATCCTGAATTTAACTTATGTGCACGTACGGATATCACAGTCAATTCACCACCACAACGAAATGATTTCATTCATAATTCATTGCAAGCTATCGTAATGTTATGCACGTCATTGTAACGAACACGTTTCAAAGTTTTGGTACACTTGGTTTTAGTGCAGTATGCGTTCAATGTCAACCGTTAGTGTTGAGGATTGCACGCAGGTGACACGAGTTAGCATATCTCGGTTGATTTGATGGGGACACCCAGCTATTGCCTGTTCCAAATTAGGTATTGCTCGGGGAGCTCTCTGTTCGTGTTCTTTGATGTATCTCCAAAGGAAAAAGTCACAGGGGTTTATGTCTGGACTTGTTGGAGGCCGTTTCAAAATGACACACCTCACACTCAAAAATAAAAAATTTCAAGATGACACTCAAAAGTCACACTTCCCAAATCGATACCCAGGCATGTTTGACTGCAGTTTATCGTGGCCCATAATAAGTCTAGACATAAACCCCTGTGACTTTTACCTCAGGGGGATTACAAAGAACACGTAGCTGAATGTATCCATCAATTTGGATTCCACACCCTCTCCAGGACTATCGTTCATTTCCATTCATTCTCCTCTCCTGTAACAAATGAATTACGAGGTGGTATCAAATAATAAGGTTCCCTAATTTTTTTCCTTCAAACTTATTCATTTGAGCAACCAAGACATTGTGTATACAGATGAACAAATAGGAGTACATCAACTATTTTTTCAACATAGTTGCCAAAATTATTCAAGCACTTTTATTATTTTGCGAACTCTGATAGTTTTGTGCAAAACTATCAGAGTTTTGTGCAAAAAAAATAGGGAACCTTATTATTTGATAAGCCCTTTTACGTCATTCCCTTCCAATCCTATGGATTCCAGTCCTTACAAAAATCTCTCGCATGACGAATGACTATTTTCAAAACCAAATCTCATGTAATGACACAACAGCAGAAGTAAAGATACCAAAGTTATTTCTGGCAAGGATGCCACTTTGCCGTCAACGGCTTTATGACGTTGATGCCGCGTCGCCGACTGTTTCAGCAGTAAATTTCGAAAGAGAGAGAGAAAATAAATAAAACAGGCATTCTCTCATGTTCCTGAAGTTGCCACGTTTCATTCCCATCCCTCTCTGCTACCAAGGGATTTATTCCCATTCGCGCTGCATTCTGGCTGACGTTGATTCGACTCCTGCGATTGCCCCGTTGGTCTCACACGAGTCCTGCGTCCCATTCCACCTCACAGCTACTTCGGAGATAAGCTACCTGGGTTCAGCTTTCGCCGCTGGGGTTCTTTCATGCCTCACTTCTCGAGACGGGAGTGCCGAGTGTTCAGGGATCTCCCTTCCCAAATACGTCGCCCTTACAAAAAATGTGCACCATAGGAGAAAATGGAACTGTGTTAACATAGGTTAGCCTATGTTGTTCCATTTTAACCTCTGGAACATATTTGTAAGGGTGGGGGCAGCACTTGGAAAACAATGGCTCGAATCTGTCGGTTTCGAAGCCGGGTCCCCTATTATAGGAGCTAAGAGAGCTACGAACCGAGTCACTAACTTACTCCGAATTTGTGACGATAATAAGAATTGGGGCTTTCCGAGAATTTAAGCTTTCCATCGGTATCCGTTTCTTTCTGGATTCCTTCAGCAAGAGAGGAGTTCACGTGCTAACAAATAAGCACACAAGCAACAATGTCATAGACCAGTGATGCACAACCTTTTCCCCGTAGAGGGCCAAAATTTAGATTTCGGCTCATGTTTGAGGGGATGGAGGGCCGAATATGAGCATAAATAGGCCGCATATAAATATGGAGCTTTAGAGACCGGAGGCATCCAAGGGGCCGCAAAAAGGGTCTCTGCGGGCCGCGGGTTGTGCATCACTGTCATAGACTAACCCGGTCAAATGATTGAACTTGAAATGTGTTGACCCTCGAACCTGAGCGCTATTCTGTCCCATCCTTCCTCTCCTCCTCTTCCTCCTCCCTCCTTCCCGATCCTTCGCTAGCATCATTGTATAGTGACATACCTAAACTCTCACAGTGGCATTGCAATTTATGTTTAATAGGTCAGGGCACGTTCACCTAATGCAGGATCCGATGTAGAACTGAAAATACTCATTGTTCGGATGAAGGAAATGCAGTTAGTAAACTCTTGAAACATCGTTTCTGTTCAATTTGAACTTCTACGAAAGAAAGTTCGCAAGCGATTTCATCCCGTTTACTATACTTTGCACCTCGCGAAATTCGGGTAATTGAAATGGGTGGGAAAATTTTCACTGCGCTGTGTGCCGAAAATTATGGCGTCCTACGCAAGAGCGTAGGAAGCAACTTTGGGACAGTTCGTCTCAGACTTCTGCTACGCCGGAAATTTAATCACGATCATTCCATGTGCTCTTTAAATTACATCCTATTTACCTTTTGATCACACGAGAATCACATGTTCGCCCTTACTCGTTCTTCGGGACGGGTTTATATGCTTAGAGATGCGCAGGAGATAACAAAGTCCCTTGACTATTGGCCAGTAAATCTTTGTTCATACAACAGTTCGTTTAAAGAAATTTGCGCTGTGCATGAGATTATCTTTTTCCCTAGGGAATTTTGAGATTTCATTCAGACCCAATTATTGATCAGTGAAGTGAAAATAACTCAGGTGAACACAGCATGAGGCTACACGATTTATAGACGTACGGGGAATCCGCTTGAACTTAGTGGAGTCGGATTTCGTGGCTTGTAATTACAGAATCTGAATGAGTGTAGGGCTTCCAGAGTGTCCTACCAGAAAATACGTAGCCCACATTCGCAGATTTAAATCGCCAGCCCAGTAAATACACGTATTTGAAGGAAAAGAAAAAGCCTCGCAAAGATCCCAGCTTTATTTGGAATGAAGGTAACTCTGGACTGGTATCCAGTTCCTTGTACATTCATGCGAAATTCTGGAGTGCGATAATAGGAATATACGCTTACGCCTACTTGGAAAAAAAATATAACAGTGTGAGCCGGCTCGAGCCCAGACGCACCCATTTTTTAATTTGTATTTTACGCCTATTCTATTACTTTTATCCAAGACCTTGGGCAAAGGCGTGACACATGTCACCCCTGTTATTCGATACTCGACTCTCGACAGGAAGAAAGTAAATACAGCATGGACGCGTAGGCTTCCTATAGGACTGGTATTCCTGGGTTTCATCCTAATCCGCTTTGCGAGCACTGTTCGAAGTCGGGCTAGAAAATATCCGTAATCTCTCTTGGATGGTTCGGGCCAGCATTGAGCCAGAAAATATCGGCTGGACTCGTCTCTACGCGACAATTTTCAATGTGCCATTTTTTCCTTTCAACTACCACCAGATTGTTTAATTGTCGATTTAACATTTTCTCATGCGTTTGGTTCTCCCACGGATTAAAGAGCCAAAACGCTAAGATGCCTCGAAAGGTCTTCTAAAATTCTCGGAAAGCCACCATCCAGCTCCAAGAATCGCCAACACTTTACAAATACAGTAGACCGACGATTTCCCGAACGTTCGGTTATTTGCAACAAAAAAAAAAACGGAGTACCAGCACTGGTACATTTCACTGGTCACTACAGGCACTTGTTAATACACCATTGGTAACCACAGACATCACTTTACAACCGAATGCTTCCACCCAAATATCATCAGTTAAGCTTCATCGATTCTTAAGATACAAAGACATAAAGGTCTATTTTCACACAATGGGTTGTAATGGCGACTGTGGAAAAACTGAATGGAAAATTTTTCTTTTACGTTTCTCTCTCAACAATGCTCCAATTTTCTCCTTGTAGGAATAGGTTGCTATATAAGTTTAGGGGTGGTGAATTCTTGTAATGAGGAGAAAATTGGAACTATGTCGGGATAGATTTCCTACAGATTTCCACGATTGGTGAGAATTGGTCAAGTGAGGTTTTTCCTCCCATATCAAGTTTGTTGGGAATTAACATGGGCAACGGGAGAAAAAAAAAGTAAACAATAATATGCTGTTGCAACTGCGGATGGAAGGAACGTACAAAGAAAAATAACAGTATGCTATCACATTGGTGTATTAATAATGTATCGTGTCGTTGATTAATTTTTTTATTTATTATCCAAGCAATTTGATTATCTGAACACCGTTGGGTTTTAGTATGGAAAATCCACGCTCTACTAAAATCGCCTATAGCCAAGGCCCTTATTGGGTAGCCATGACATCAAAAACACCGAGTCTGGTAGCATGAGGGGGAAGCGTGAAGTATCCATGGTCAACGATGGAGTACTACCTCTCTCCTTTCTAGCCCCTAGCACCTAGTCTCTTCCCCTTCCCCCTTCTCTCTCTCCCCC